>CACVKI010145041.1:2627-14460 GCA_902732785.1 Trichogramma evanescens
CGAACAACAACAGATGACGTATGTGCAACCAGCCGTAATTAACTGGTTTATGACAGCGCCGCGACAAAAACAGGAAAGTCACGATCGGTCGCGAGCGATAGCGAGTACACGCGTACGCACGGTTTATGACAGCATGATGCAATCGGGGAATCTCCCAATAACACGATCGGTCGCGGATACGACTCGCTGACACGCGCGGGTAACAGGTGTACGAAATCGGTTTATGGCACCCGAATGGTGACAGGTGGGCCACGCGCGACTTTGCAACATGGAAACAACATGTTATTGTAACTTAGCGGAATCTCTCCAAAGAACAATAAGGAAAACCAGATACCTGCATTCAACGGGTATATAAACGGAGCGATCGAGAGGTTCGGGAAGTCAATCAGTCAGAGTCAAAGAAGTACGATCCAGTTAGTAGTGCAGTGTGCACCGGCGTACTAGAGTACCTTCGGGCTCCCTCGCGGCAAAACATCGGCCAGTACGGAGTTCAGTTCAGTTCAGTTCTCAGTTTTAGTTCAGTCCAGTCAGTCAAGCAGTATCAAGCCGCGGAGCGAACGCGAAATATAAACCGCGAAGTAGAGTCGCGAAGTAGTAAAAAAAAAATATAGTCACGAAGTAGTGACCAGTGTGTGTAACAAGCCGTGTGAAGGTCAACCGAGTGACCAGTGTGTGCAACAAGTCGTGTGAAGGTCAACTGAGTGACCAGTGTGTGCAACAAGTCGTGTGAAGGTCAACCGAACGTGACCAGTGGGTGTGTATGTGCATGTATGTATTGAACTAGCCAACATTGTCCAGCAACGAGTAAGCCAATAAATATCTTGTTAAATCTCCACTAAATTGCTCTTTTTCTATTCCTAACCCGCATCAGTTGTATCCGACGCGATTTAACTCAAATAAAATTAATACAATATAAAGGTATGTACGGCCCTGTTATTGGGACGTTACACAATCATAACGACTATTTATGGACAAAAACTCCAAATAGAAAATTAAAAAAATCCAGTTATACCGAATTCCTGAATTTTGTACGAGACGCATCGTGATTGATCGTTCTCATCGCAATAACAAACGATTGTTATATTCGTCGTGGTAATTTAAATAATTGAAAAAATTTTAATTTAGCCAAAAATAAGAACAAGCACATTTTTATGAGGAAACTCTTCGCCTAGGTACTGGCAGCGGTTTCATAATTTACCTAAATAGCGAGAAGTTATTGTAACTGTAAGATTCCAGTTGTATTTAGCGAGCTATTTGAGAACTTTTCGACAATTTCTGTATAAGATAGGATACAATTCCGTACAATCTGAGCAAAGTGACTGCTAGTGTCTCACTTTACTACAGTAAAAACGACTGGCTGTCGAATATTGATATCAGCCAATTATACGATTCATAAATATCATATAAATAACAAATATATATTGAAAGTTTATTATAATGAATGTTGTTAACAATAATAATTTTAATATTATCACCATTCCCTCTCAGAAACAAGGTTAATATAATTACTTAATAATTATATGTATTTGTTCATTCCTATTCCTGGGATATAACAATATCTAAGTAAGTATTATATTTTATTTCAACCCTTCATGCAATACGGGTTGAGTCAACGACAAGGTTTTAAATGTTCTTCCAGTATTCAGCATAATAATTTCTGTCAATATGTAAGAGATTAAACCAGAAGAACAAAGTGTGACAAACAAATATTTCAACGAATTAATTAATTCTTCAGTAGTAGAGTAGTCAGAATCTCAGCCTGTTCATATTTTCATTTATTTTATAAATTTAAGTATTTTTAGAAAATTTTTAATAAAAAATTTCGAAGGTAATCACAGTCGTTTAGAGTTTTTTTTTTTTTGCCGTTCACGCGTACGACAAACGTACATAAGATACACAAAGTTCGCCGTGAGGCAAGAAAAGTGAAGAATCTACTAAATGCAGAAAAAGAATTTCATAACCGAAATTTATCTGTAAAACCATGCGCAAAATCTGCAATGCATTGACTCACGAAATATCGGAGTGTGAAGCGATTCTTTCTTCGAAAAAAAAAAGATTTTTGTAAAGCATTAGTTGCACTGCGACAGTAGAAATCATTCACTGAAAAATTTTACTTAATTCTTTTAAAAAAAAATTAACAAAAAAGAATAGAGAATCGTAGATATTACAATAAGTAAAATCGAAGAACAGAGTTTTTGCAGTTTTTGCAATAGATAGATTGATACAAATCGCAAAGTTATAACAATTTATATAGTAAAATTGTCGGTCAGATAACAACTACTATTAACGTACAATTAATTCTTCAGTTAAGAGTATATAGTAATCAGAAACTCTACCCGTATACTTATTTTCATATACATTGGGTTGAAACAATCGAAGTGGAGCCGAAAATCGGCCGAAGTAGTGACTGCGGCGTTGGCAGTTGGTCGCCTTTACAAGCTTTTAATAAAAAAAAAATAGAGAGATATGCAGAATTCACGTGACCTTGTGGTCAAAGTCCGAGCTAAATTACGATGTCGTGGTACAAGAGCAATGACATTTCCCGGCTTTCTACGTACTTTAGTCAGGAAAGCCTAATTGCTTGCATATCCCTCGTATGGTAGCTCTTAATAATACACACGAATTACTGCCATACAGCGTACCCTACAATATGTTATGTATAACATCACCAAAGTCTTATTAGCGATGTCAATTTTATACATACAGAACTTTATGGCATAATATTTGTCTACCTCGTCCGCGGGGAGATAGATCGTTCGCTTCGCCTCGCATTCATTCGTCTCAAACAATGCATAATATTAATCGCGTTCGCTCGATCGGATCATTTTCAAGACTTTCGGGACTCTGGCGGATTTCGACCGTCCCAGAGAGACGCGGGGGCGGTTCTAACGCTGATGACGATAAGTGCAGACCGACTCGTGCGCGTTTCTGGCGAAGTACTTGCTCTTCACTCGGCAGCCCTGGGGCGCGTAGCGACAGTCGACCCACTCCTCGTGACGCGGCTGTGGGACGACGACGACATTGTGAGCTTGATGAGGATACACAACCTGTTGACGATTGTCCGCGTACTGGCAGGTGGCCTCGTGGCGGGCCAAGCTGTGCAGCGGCGACCTGATGCGACAGCCACGAGCGGCGTAGCGACAGTCCCGCAGTTCGATGGTGACGTCTGCGGGCATCTGCTGCTGATGATGATGAGGGTGATGGCCGTGTACGGTGTTGTAGTTGCACTTGTCCTCGTGGGCAGCTCGATTCCAGCGCGGCACCCGCATCATGCAGCCCTGCGACCTGTAGCGACACTCGACCAGCTCGTTGGGGTCACCGGCTGGGCCCTGGGGGCAGATCTGCAGGTTCACGGGCAGCGGTGGCCTGGCGGCGATATTGCACGAGCCGTGCAGTCTGTCCTCCAGACCCTCGGGCAGACGATCCTTGTAGATGCAGAGCAGCTCGTGCTCCTGTAAGCGACTCGGCGACGTTCTGACGTTGCAGCCGACCGTCTGGTAACGGCAGGCCACTCGCGGCTCGCCGTCCGAATCGGGACTGTGATGACGGTATTGGCATCTGCGTAATTTTAACACGGAAATCGAGATAAAAAATCGTCACCTCGAATGACATGACAAATAAATCACGAGCGTCGTTGACTCACCTGGACACGTGGGTCTCGCGTATACTCGGCGCGCACTTGACCGAGCAGCCTAGATGCGAGTACGGACAGCTGACTAGGCTCTGCATCTGCTCGGCCGGGTTCTGGAAGGCTTGGATCGGCGGTGCGCTGGCCGGATAAGTCGGATAAGGACAGCTCGCGGGTGGTGGTCCGGCGGCAGGTTGACCCATCGCCGGTGGATAAGGGACTGTGGCGGGCTGCGCCACCGCGGGCATCTCCTGCAGGGGCAGCAGACATTGCGGACAGGCGTGGTAATAAGGCTTGCATCTGTTGCAGACTATGTGCCTGTTGGAGCAGATAAATCTGAGGAAAAATAAGAGTTTTGATTAATCCGATCGAAATGTTGATATCTTTGGTTGAGGTTTTTATTGTGTTTTAATTTACGGATATTATGTAGATTGTGATTTCGAAAAAAAATTTTTAATATAAGATGTTGGTACGAGTAACGAGTGTCATTATAAGGAAGCACCGATACCGTGATGTCATTTGTGATAACGTTGTTTCGGGTAATTACACTAATGTTTTTGTAACAATCATGACTCATTGAGCAAATGCAGAAAGATAATCATTAAAAATAAAAGAGACTCATTGCGGGAAAAAAATTTGATTGAAACGGCACTTGGTTTCCAAAATTTCGTATAAAAATGTATCATTGCTTTATAGATAACATCATAAAAAAACAGCAATGAATTTAAGCAACATGAAGTTTTTTTAATAGCAGTACGCACAATTTTTTTCAGTCAACTGGCGAATGAGACTAAATTATTTTTTCATTTCGCTGGCACATTACTGATAACAGGTAATGCAGACTCACGACAATTTCGTAAAAGAACATACACTTCGTTATTTTTCACATTGAATTCATATCTTATACATTTTAAAAAATATGATTCGAGTACGGACAAAGTAAATTTAAAAAATTTTAATTCAATTTATGTCCAGCAATGTATTCATGATACTGTAATATTTTGAGCAAATTACCTTGGCATGTACGCCATTTCCAATAGACATACTGGACACACTCCTTCATTTTGGTATTTTTCGTGCAAACTCGGGTAGAGATGATTCATTTTGAATGAATATATTTTTTTTTATATAAAACTAAATCTATTATATTGTACACGTTGAATCGTCAAACTTTAACAAGTTTGAAACACTTTTTTTACTTGAGAACACCTATACACGTCTTGTTCACTTAATACGTGTTTCTCTTGTCCACGATACACTCACGACTGTCGTGCTATACACTCGTATAGGCACCTTTTTTCTCGCTCTTCGCTTATCTTTGCTATATAACGAGTGCGTGGGTTCGAGCGATACACGCGATAAGATCGACTCTCCAGAGCAGATAAGTGTATAAGGCGCGCAAATAGGCGTTCGTATGACAAACTTAGCTTAAAATAAGTGTGAGTGTAGGTATTTATCATCTTTATGATGGCGATTCAATTATTTTCTTGAAATTCCTGTATTGTCACTTGCGTAATTAATGCAGCGGTAGTGATGACGCAAGCGATGTATCATCGGGTATAATTTGGACGGTGAACCTCGCCGTATCGAAAACACGTGAGTTTTTTGACGATTTCAAAACGATCGGAATAAAATTAATCTACGATGAAGCTATCGAATGGTTTACTGGCTTAGCTATAGTAAATGAATAGTATATGACTCGAAAAATAAAATAATAACAATAATAATAATGTCAAGTCGATAAAACGTTGGCTATATCGTCGTGTATACAGCAGCTGAACTGCTACAACGTGTGTGACAACACAAATAACAATAACTTTACCTTTGTCAATGGAATAAGCATCCCAAAAGGTTGGAAAAAAAGGGAAAGCAAGCAAGTAATAGCTCGACGTCGAGATAAGGATAAAGGAGCACTCGTAGAAACTGTCATTGTTGTCCTAAGAAGACGTTATATTCTCTCTCGCTCTCTCTCTCTCTTTATCTCTTTGGGAAAGCGTGTGTAATCGCAATACAAAGCGCTGCTGCCGCTGCCGCTGCAGTGCGCACAGTTTAATGGTCCAACGGATCAGGAACGAATTTTCATGTAAAGACCTGGGGTAGTCTCTGTGTTGCACACTGTATGTGAGCACACGGCAGCGTAGGTATATACGGTATATATATATGCGCTGCGGCGCGAGTCACCATGACAACCCGTGTTCCGAGAGAGAGCCCGTCCGCAAGTTTATATTATATCTAGCGCGTTTTACAAACCTAAAGGCCTCAAGATTTTCTTTCGTTTTAGTCTTTAAAAAATCTTCCTCCTCCTCCTCATTCTCCTTACGATGCCGCCAGACTATATATGTATGCGTGCGCATGAAACCATGTACTCTGTAAAATATACATATATATATTTTTTGCGTTAGGCAAACTTGCGCGCGCCCTTTAAGCTCTCTCTCTATCTCTCTCTCTTACTCTTCGTATATACCGAGCGAGAGAAGAATTTTTTCGTCACCCCGGCCGCGTCCGCGCGCCAGTTTATACCTGTTATAAGTACTTTTTTTCCCATTGTCTGTGCGCCGGGCCGCGCTATCGTCGCGTATACATATAGATATGTTTCATCATGCTGTGCGTTTCTACGCCCGTTTCTTTTAAGATTAAATTGAATCTACGGCTCGTTCACGAGCGTTTTTTTTTTGAAGAGAGAGAGAGAAAAGAAGATCTCCGCACGCGCGTTTGCGAAAAAAAAGAAGCCATTTATCTTGATTGGTACAAAAGGTTGAAAAGCGAATGTTTAATGTACAATTTTTTAAATCCAATTCGAGAGGGAGGACGAATTTCTGTTTCTTTTCACCGCCGCTCGACAAAAAAAGAGTTTAAGTTTCACAATGGATTTACAATTTTGCGAGACAAGAAAGCGCTAGCGACGAATCGAGTTTCGAGCGCACGCGCGCGCGCGGTAGAATTCAATTCTTGACATTTTTCACGCTACTCGAGCGCGAAATGGTTTTTGATATGTAAAATATCTCTCGCGCGCGCGCGCGACAATTGCAATTCGATACACACGCATATAGATATATTTACCGATCGATTTTTCCAGGGTGACATTTTTCATTTTTCAATTTTTTTTTTTTTTGAAATGGTATTTTTCGCTTTCATCAAAAGCGGATCGGGCCAATGTATTTTCCATACGTGGCTTCATACACCCTTTCAGGTCTTTTTTTCTTCTCGTCGCGCCTACTACAATTATGTATAGCGTCGCAATAAATCAAGCTTTTAGAAATCCAAAGTATTGTTCCGACGAGTTCGTCTAAATGTAAATTTTGTCATCGGGCGAGGAGAATAGGAAGAGGGAGTATATGTTTCGAATGTCGCGCACGCCTATACGTACGCGTGTTTTGGATTACACCTGTATAGCATAGGCCACTTAAAAAAGTTAAAAGTTTTCCGCCGGTTATAACCACCGCTTGGGATAAAAGTTAGACGAGAAGATACAGTCTCGTATATAAAACCGAGCCTAATACGCGTATATGCGAATACTTGTATTATAAAGTATGTGTGCGCAGCTTCCTTCGGCCACGGCATATTCCGTGTTATAGTAATACCATGCTAGAGCGAGGGATCGTGAATCGTGATCGTCGTCGCATACGTGTCCGCCCGGGGAGAGCTGCGCCGTTCCGTCTGGGCGAGCGTCGCGTAGGTATGAGTATGACATCACGTGTGTACACACACACTTTGTAACTTGTTTTACCTCGCGCGGCATCATCAAATTTTATCGCTCGAATTCGAATTCACGTTGTTATACGAAAGCAGCCCAGTATTCGCCTACTGATAAAATTTTTTACTTCGTAATTCAAGTAAAATACTACAACGATTAACGATTTCATCATTAAATTTTGAATTTTTGAACTACCCAGCGATAAATATTCATAATTCGAAATTCAACATTCATATTCTTCAGAGGATCAAACAACACGACCTTAAAATCAGCGGTAAACCCTCCTAGGACATTTTTAAACTAGACTCTTTAATAAAAAATACCTTAAATTGAATGCAGATTTAATGTGAAATCAGACAAAAATATTAAAATTTTATTTAAGGCAAGGTACAGAAAACAATCGTCATTGAAAATACATATATTACAACTGAATTATTTTTTGCGTTATTCGATAAAAAAATTTATGAAAATTCAATCAAAATTAAAGCCTACACCGCTAGATGGCGAGTGCTTTTTATCGTAAACCTACAAATGGCAAAGTGAAAATAATTATATAAGTTAAAACAAAATTTTGACAAAATTTGACTGGACAATCAAAATCTGAATTTTGATGTAATTACATCCAATTACATGACTAAATTCTTTAATTGTTTCAGAATGTCCACGTGCAATTTATCTACAAGAGCTGCTTGAAGATGTATTTAGCATGCTGCTATTTCTCGCGATGTAATTTTCCACCAGCTGTTTTGGCCTAAAAATTCATATAAACAAAAGCTAACGATTAGCCAGAAACGACTCGCGCAGCTCGCATCTCGCCATAAAATTGGTGGCACTCGCAGCTGAATAAACGTCGCTGATAAAACAGATCTGTTTCGCAGATGTCAGCTGACGGCCGTCGAGAAAATCTAACATCTCTGCATATTATAAAGAGATAACACGAGAGAGGGCTGAGAGATCGCAGACGACATCGAGTTGAATGACCTATAAAACGTGTGGTAGTCAAGATTTGAAAAATTTCGGATAACGAGCCGAGTAGGAGGTGAATTATTTTGGTATGACATGTGCTGAACGCTTGATTGGCATAGATAACGCCAAGACAACGCAAAATTATTGGGTATAAAAACTCGGGCGTATTGAGGTACGATAGACTTTGGATGTCCGAACTTTGTACGAGGCGTATCACGATTCATCGTACTCAATCGCGACTCAGAGTGATTGTAATATTTGTCGCTGTAATTTAAATAATTGAGAAAAATTGCAATTTATCTCATTCGCGTGGAGCGTTTGTAAAAGTGCAAATCGAGTTCTATATAAGAGAAAACTTTCAGAGCTTTTTTATTCTTCGGACGAATACAGTAAATTTATTGTAATGTCTAACTATTATTTATATACCCGTACGCAACACGGGTCGAGTCAACGACAAGGTTTTATATGTTCCTCCTGTATTTGGGATGTAAAAATGCGAGCTGCGAAAGCGGCTAACGTTGCTACATTCAATAAACCCAGGATAATTTCCGTTATCACGGTAAATGAGCCCACAGAGGGATACGCTGGAGCAAAACACGTTATCAAAAAGTAAATTATTATATACATCAACTATAACATTGTAATTGTGTAATATTTGTAATCGTAATTACAGTGACAAGGGTAAAGTTCTGTATCGAATCATGACACCACACAATCCTAAGTGCGCTTGTCAGGTTAAGCAAAAGCTATTAGGAGTGATTCAACGCCTGAAAAAGCATAAGACAGCAGCGAAGTCAGAGGCATTTATCCAAAAATAGAAACGACAGTTTGATAATAAATTATAACCGTATTACTTGCATAAGATACACCTCAAGTGTGCATCCGATAGTCCACGTATTCATACCGTTGGATGCGAATCCAAGGCTGTTATGAGGTCGCTACCGCCGCCGAAGCACTAAAAATAGAAACGTCTCAGAGAAAATCAAAGCCGTCATTTTCCTTTGAACAGACAACATAAATATTGAAAAACATTGTTTAATTGTAAGATAACTTAACATAACATAAACCATTAACATAAACCTCACTATACATAACTTTACATAACAACTTTTTAACGTTCAGTACCTAGTATATTTTTTTCAATAACCAATTCCAAAATTTTACCGCCAAGCTGAGCTTTTACTGGCCACGGGCTCGCAAATAATTGTAATTCATGAAAGAATTGTATCAAGAAGATTAAAAAGTAACACTGAAGAAAAAAGTCGAATGTATCGATAGTCACTTCCAACAAAATTTTGGAGAAGCAACGACAATATTTTGGGTAATGTCTCGACAATTTTTCATGTAGTCAATGAAACTTTGGACTGGCCGAGAGACAGAATACTTGGCGTAAGTTTTTTTATTCTAATGATTAAAGCAAAATTAAATTTTCAAGAAGATAATTATTAATTCCTGACCCTCTTATTTGACACGAAAACTTTGCCTTTTCCCTTTGAATTTTTAAGAATTCAGTCATTCGCCATCTAGTGCCAACTTATGAAAAAATTAAATTATATGGAATTTTCAACACGCTTGCTTTAAATCACAATAACTTAAAAAAAAGCTTTGTAATTTTTACGCATAATTCGATACTTTTATTTCGAGTATTGCAATTTAATTTCATAAAATTATCCGCAATATTTTCAAGTCATAATAAATGTACAGTGTATTAATTTTAATTTTAATATTAGTACCACTTCGATAACCGTTGGTTTTTAAGAGTAATGTCAGTAATTTTAAAGTAAATATAATGCAAAGGTCCATTAAAAGTACTTGAAATTTACGAATAATTTTTACACTGCCCGCTGCGATGTAATTTTTCTCTTTTTATTATTCTGTATACACATTTCGATGCGATCGAGAAGCGCGCGGCAAAAATACTTCAGTGGCTGCGGTACGAAAGAATAATATAATCCCACGTAGAAACGAATCCAACGATTAATTGCTTTTATCGGATAAAACGTCGACTCTCGTCGTTTGAGCTCGAGCTGTGCGATCTTCGCTTGTACGAGCGCGTGCGCCATTATAAAAATATACGCAGACGAGAAGTCGATCGAGAATCGTCGCAGCGTCGTCGTGACTTTTGCGGGTTCGAACGCGAGTATAGACGTAAAAGTAAAACGACGATGTGTATACGCGATTCGAGCGATCGAAAGCCAATTTCAGAAAATTAAAAAAAGAGAGAGAGGGAGAGTCACCTCGAGCGCGATCAGGAAATCATCTTACGGGCGCGAGCGCGCGGACTAATTTCAAAAAGGCGAGGAGGAAACAGCCTCTCTCTGGTTTGTTATGACGTTTCCGTTACACAACGGCTGGCTCTAGCTCTCACCCCTCGTCGTCGTCGTTGTCGTCTCGACTGACGCCTCGCATATATCGGACAGTGCAGGCACCATCGAATCCCGCAGCCCATAGTACATAGGTGGACGCGAATTTCAGATCATCCGCGACACGTTCGCGCCATCCGTCGCAACTTTATATACACAGGCGTACGTGTACGCGTGTATGGCGTGCAATTTATGGTATTATGCGATCGTATAATGGGTACATATGTACTTGCAAACGTTATGGTTTGGCTGCGGACAGGAGTTTGGCTGTGCGTACGGTCAGACGCGTGGGTGGTGGTCACAGCACGTTAGACATGCCACGGCGTGGTGGTAGCAAATTTTGAAATGGATATCAACATTTTTAATTACACATGTGTATAAGGATCTATTTACCAGAAGACAGTAGACAAATGTCACAGAAACTATGTTTGTGATAAGTGCGAGAAAAAATGTGGGAATCGAAGCAATTTGATTTGACACCAAAAAACAGTCCATAGGGGTCAGAAAGATTATGCATGCGACAATCGCGAGAAAAAATTTAGAATTAAATCAGATTTACTCAGGCATCAAAAGACAGCCAGGGAGGTCGCAAAGACTATGCATGAAACAATTGCGAGAAAGAATTCGGCTGAAAATCATATTTGCTTTGAAATTGATCAAACATGCGCTATAGTGAAAGATTTTGATGAATTTTCTGACAAAAGCTAATTATTTCTGCTACGAGAGACGCGATCGTAATAACACGAGACTAGACTTTGATAATGCTACGCACTTATAATTTTTCCATTATTTTTCTATCGACATAACGCGTGTAACTGCATTGAAACTTCATTATATTAAGATCGCTTTTGTTATTAAAATTAATGATCAAAATAATGAAAGTATCGAAGATAATAATTAACGAAAATGGGAGTCCGATCCCCGCGTACGCAACACGTGCCAGATTTCTGCGACTGTTGTTCCTTTAAGGCTCGCGTGTCACACGGCTGCTGACCTATGCATCCGTACGTGCGGCGCGCGTGGGCGTATTCATTTATGAAACACGCGGCACAGATTGCGAATAATCACATTATCGATGTATACGCGTGCAGCGGCTCTGTAATGACCGAATCCTTGCGCACTGCCGGGCAATATTCGCCACGTACACGCACGTACGTCGGATACATACAATTTTATGAGTTT
>CACVKI010145042.1:160-16638 GCA_902732785.1 Trichogramma evanescens
TAAAATTTTGCACAGATTATTTTTTTGGTACATAGATCACTTTTCCGTTTGGTCCGGGCGAAATAAAAAAAATTTTTTTTTTTGCTTCCAGTCTAATGTATACGTGCTTCTCTTGCGAATGTGTGTATATATGTGCAGCTCCGCGCGGCTCTTCGTACGTAGTTATATATGTAAAGGTCGTCGTCATTTAGGAGGTATTGTCAAAGGTCGACTACCCTGACGCACGAGAATGCGGAATTATATACAACGCTCGCGTGTACATCTGTGTGTGTGTCGCGCATTTGTGTATGTGTTCGTATGTCCCTCCAGTAACGATGCATCGTGGTACGCATGGTTTTTTTTCCGTGACATTTGCTTAGCAATCTGCGTAGCCAAATTTGCTCAACGAATAAATATGAACTCGTCATCAACCTTAGCTGATTCGAACATAAAATTTTCAATTAAATTCAACTGGATGGTCAATCAATTCTTGTTGCTGCACAAAGTTATATCTGCTCGAAGGCATCTTTCTCTCTCTTTCTCTCCCCTTCACCCTCTCTTTTTCTCTCGACCCGCAATGAGAAATGATGGCAAAAAATCAAGATAACTCGCGAGAGCCGATGACGCTTTGGCAATTATTATATAGTTGTTGCGCAGCTACATGGTATTATATGTGCAGGTCGCCGGCTCGCGAGAGATACCTGGAATGCCAAATGAGAAATCAGCGCGCGATGCAAGTCCCTCCCGCTGTAGTCGTCGCTCTTTCTCTCTTTCTCTCTTCCTCGCACTGACGCTTTGGACAGATTAAAAGCAATATTATTATTATGAAGACGCGCGCGAGGTCACGTGATCAATCACAGAGAGAGAAAGAAAAACATACACGCGAACACATCTTGCTAGTGTGTGTGTGCGTAACATATTTCATGCATTATTGCGAGCAGCTTATAGGAGATGAGAACTATTGCACACAACTATGCGTGTTTGGATATGTATAGAATCTATTTCAACTCCAGCATAAGACGTGTGTGTTTGTAGATATATCAAGGCCCACCCGTTGTGGTTTCGGAATGTAGAGGCGGGGAGGGGGTTATACGATCGCAAGTTCCACCTCACTATTACTCCCAACAGATATTACCTTCGAACGGAACATGATTTTTACTCTCTCTCTCTCTTTCTCAATCTTTGGCCTGCGAGCGTTGCCTTTGTTTTTCGCAAATTGATCCCGTTGCAAATATCGATCGATGCATGTCGACGCGAGAAAATAGCATTATCATTCATTAATTGCATTTAATCGACTGCGTTTCGCCAAAGGCCCCGCAGCTTATAAACGGCGAAATTGGTTATCCGGTTTCGATTAATATTTCATTACAGGCACGCATGTGTGGAACGCGCTTTCGTGCGAAATTTCACTTTATTTCGGTCGAGGAATTTGTGTTCGTGATTTCGTAATAATACAAGCTATCCTTTCGCGTCTTTTCAAGCTGGACCCTTTCAAAAGGATCAGAACTCAGGATATCACGCTCAAACGATCTGCAATGGCAAATTGAATATGTCTACATGTTTGGATCTAGACGCGTAGAAATAATTACGTGTTCGTGTAAATGTTGACGAAGCAAATGTAATTTCACTAATTTGTTAACTCATCTCAAGAACAATTAGAACTGGATATATACCAAACAATAATGGTAGTTTTAATATTTTATAGTTTATAATGTTCCACGTTTCTAGTGACCATTTTTTGAGTACATCAAATTCGTGCAAATTTCCATTTGAACATTTTTTCAATCGTTTTTTCTTTAAGTATCTTAATTTAAAAACTAAAATTTGGAACTCACTAATATCTGTGCTTTGAATTAAATATTTTTATACAATTATTTTGACTTTGCCACTTGCAGAATTATAGATCAAGGTACTCGCCATCTACTGGTGAAGGCTTAAAGTGTCATTTTCGAATATGAACTTATTAAAAACTAGTCTAAGTTTTTATAATCTGTTTAATTATCATTTTTAGGTCATTTCAAATGCCCTTAGAATCTGTGACAGAAAAATGGTAAAAAACAAGCTAATTGTTGAAAAACAGCTATTTTTTGGTCATTATTTCTAGTAGGAGTATTAGTTTGTCTGAATATTTATGATACACGATGCCGGCGAAATCGATGCGGCAGTCGAGTTTCTCATCAGGGTCACAAATGACACAGACGCATGCGGTGTACATTGTACGCGTATCGCGATTTACATCTCTGTACACCTTGTGTACTTATAAGCTTGTGTGAGTAATGCTCATTTATTTTGTTTCGACAGAAAGTGCAGCTGAATACCTCTGTCGAACATGCGAGATTTCGCAGTGGTCATCTCTGAATATCTGCGAGTTCATCTACGATGCAACTTCAACAACTTCGAAGATCATTGTGATGTTTTCTGCGCACTTGGTAAGTTAACGATTCTTCCATTTTATTGATAATTTAAATTCATATAAATAAAAAAAGCGACGAAACGTTCGCCTTTAAATTCCCGGTAAATATCGAACCCAGGGAAATTTGTCGCAATTCACTTTTTGCTGCCATATCCCTGGCGAGTCTTCAGAAAAACTTACGATTCAGTCAGATTCAAGGCAGCGCTGCGATCGAACCAATGATTTACCCCGCGAATCTCCACAAGAGCATTTTATTATTCGATCGACTTTTTCCAGTTCTTTTGAAGCTCTTGCGCGAGAGCGGGCTCTCTTTCTTTGTTTGCAAAACACAGACACACACGAACGTTTTTATTTATTGTTGCGCTTCGGAAGCTGATACTTTTGCGCCGATATCTCTTGATCGCTTTTGCTCGCTCTTTCTCTCTTTCTTTTTCTCTCTCCTGCCGCAGGAGCAGCATAAATAATACGCGAGAAAAGGCGCACACGCGTATGTGAATGTGTGTGTGTGTGTCTGTGGGTCCGTCCGTGTGTGAGTGCGCGCAGCGTAAAAAGATAAAGGAAACAATGATACACTCTCTCTCTCGAAAATACACATGCGCGGCCACATGCGCGCGGGGGCACGTGTATGTTAAGGGAATAATTTTTATAGCCAATATCGCTGGTGTGGTTATATTTACGATGGCATCACGCCGACGACGACACGCATGAATTTTTATAGGTCCCCGGGAAAAAAATCGCCGGGCGGCGGCCCGCTGTGCCGACGACGACGACAACAAGACCACGACGCTCGAACGATGATTTAATATTTGGAGAAAATGCACACACGTATACGTGATTTGATAGTTGTTTGTGTGCGCCTAACCACCCAGCAGGAAGCCCTTGTGCGAGGTCGAACAAAGTTTATAAATGTCCGCTCTGGAAATCTGCCAGCTTTATATCACGTCGAATTTGATTATTTCTACTTTTTTCATCCTTTTTCCCCTTTTTTTTGCAATTTTTTTCTATTATTTTATTTTTTGCGCTTTGCCTGCGACTATACGTATATTCGTAGGTGTTCAAGCAAGATAAAAAACCACGTATACATCGTGCTGTGATGAATGACACGTGCAAATTTGTGCATGTATGTGTGTGTCTGTGTGTGCCAGTGCTGCACTACTCCGTTATTGGCCGATTGTGAAGATTGTTCAAATCATGATTAGACTCTCTATCTCTCTCTCTCTGGCGTTGGCCTGTCCATCTCATTGATTGAACGCGTGATTTGAATTTTCGATGTGATTTGGCAAAATGATTTGCAGGATCTCTTGCGCAACGCGATCGTGTCCTCGGCAGAAATTGCTTATACCCACAGGATAATTAAGTCCATATTGAGGAGAGCAGGTCCTCGGGTCGCATGATTTAATCTTAGGTCCCACAATTATTTGCGTCTCGCATATAAATTTGAACGAATGAAGTTATACATTATCACGAACAGCGATTCTTGGGAATCAGTTTATATTGCATTTTGGGCTCGAGCACAAACTCGCACAGGGCCATAAGCTATCTCAGGTTATAATATAAGCTTTCGGAGAGGGACTCGTACGTGTGTATAATATAAGGAGGGCTCTGCGCGACGTGTCTAGCGACAAAGGACACTCTAAAGAGCGATCTTACGCTCGCGCGTCGTTCTCTCGCTTTCTCTTCATTCTTTTAGTTTCTCATTCTCTTTTCTCTCTCTCTTTCTCTCCCTCTTTCTTTTTTACCCTTTTTTCTTTTTCTTTATTATTTTGTTTTGTCTTTTTTGCATTTTATTGTTGTTTTTTTGCTAACTTCGTCTCCGTGTGATGATACTGTACGACGACGCACTCGCATGCTAAGGTCCTCGATTTAGCTATGCGCACGGTTAAAAAAAGCAGTCATAAGATGCCTGCCTGCTCCTCGTTTATAATGCAAACGAAAGAAACAAAAAACTCTTTGCGGTACCGTATCATTCGTTCTCAAAATACTTTTTTATCATTAATAATTAAATTATGCTCGAAGGTTGGTACATAAATTTTTTTTAATTTCATTATAATGTAGACAATGTTCAGTTAATGCTCTTTTCTTTCTTTTTTCTTTGATGAATCGAATCGCGGCTGAATATAGATCAGCTGAGCCTCGCTACGTCCGGAACACGAAACCGCATGCATTTTTATGTATTCCAACACGCTCACGCACAAACATGCGTGTACGTCCTCTTAGAGCTGTCCCTCACCGCTTTGACCACAAAATCTTATTAATTTCTTGCAAATATCGCTGAATTCGTGTTGCTTGTCGTGTTGCGCGAGCTATTTATTTGGATGATTGTGCCTTTTTTCATTTTTGCCGTATATACACGCATTGTACGGCCCAGCAGGATTTTAATTAACTCTCGCAGCAGAGCAGAGCACGAGCTCGCAGCAGCTTTGTCTCGAGTAGATAGTAATGTGTCTCCGCGTTGCTCCGGATGCATTATAAATATTAATGCAATTATTAATACCGAAATGCCGAGAAACGATCAAAGACAATCAAGGAATCCTGCGCAACGAGCGAGCGAGTGGAGAGACGACAGACAGAGACGCGGATCTCTTGCAGTGTTGTAGGAGCCAGGGAGGGTTCTCGCGAAGCTGGAGAAAGAGAAGAGAGAGACTGAGCTTCGAGTGAGATTAATTATTAACGCCGGTAATTGAACTCCCTTCGATCTAAGATAGCCCCGCGCGCGCGTCGCGTCCTAGTCATCGTTGATTGCGGAGGAACAGACGACAGAGAATATTACTATATAGCCTATATACTATCGTTAATTTTCTTGGTTCCTCGCACGTATATGTACGCACACTTGCTCATACAAGCCTCGCACATACACACGCACACCCCCACACAGAGCTGCAGTACTCTACTCTGGGAACAATCAACTTTAATCAATTTGCATTGATTGCCCACCTATAGTATCTATAGATAGTTGTACATATAGGACAGGGACTCGCTGAGCGAGCGGCTCTGCGCAGCGATGTCCTTCGATTAATTTTCTCAACAAGCGACGATGTCAAGGCAAGTTTGACCGTACAGTAATGGCGGGGAAACGGCGGGGAAAGGAAAGCCGAGGAAAATCTTAATTGTCGATGAGATTCAAATCCCTCCCGCATGCGTCAAGGACAATTTAATTCGGGCTACGTCGTGTGCTCGTGACTTTTATTTCACGCGCTTGATGCGTGCGGGGCTGATGTCTGTCGTTTTCTCTTAAATTCGTAATAAAGCAATTTTGACACTCTTCGAGCTGCGGAATAGAGAAGCGCGCGCGGCTGGCTGGCGCTGCCGGTGCAGCCACACGGGCAAGTTTGCTTCCTCATAACCTACCTCGCGCGCGCGGACACACTCGTGCTGTCGCTGCAGTGCACAGGCTAAAGTCAAACAACTTTCCAGTTGGCTTTGCTCAAACAAAACGTACACTCGCTAATTGCTTACGTCAGTCAAGACAGTGCACAGCTCAGGAGAGGAAAGGAGAGAGAGAAAGTCAATGGACCTCTCACCCTTAAATACACTAAACTCTCTTTTTGTTTCTCATAGCTTCTCTCTATGCCTTGAGCCTGAGTCTCTTTCTCTCTTATAAGCTGCTAAAAGGTGCGATCCTTTTAACACCGAGGTCCATCAGTAGAAGTTAATTGGAAAAAATAAGCCTGCACGAAGATTTGAGTGTGCTACGTATATCTACATCGACACACGCATATACACATAAATGAAGCTTCCGCTCGAGCGAAATTGAGTCAAATTCGATCGAGATCGTCGCTCCGAGAAGGGAAAGAGAAAAAAATGAGAGTGTAAATATTTCATATATATATAATACGGAGATCCTAATTGCGGTGCTTGTTTATCTTTCGAGGGATTATTAAGGATTATTAGCCCTTGCTCGGTATATTCGCCGTGCCAGAACCGCTCGTTCGCTCGTCCCTCTAAAAAATCCTCGTTCGTGCTTGCATCATGCGTGCTTGAGTTTATGTACACATACACATTTCTTCACTTAATGAAGAGTATCGATCTCTCTCTCCCCCCCGTCTCCCTCTCTTCTCGTGATTTCTCTCGGTGATGTCCGCTGTCGACGCTGAGCTCGGACCCTGAGACGAACCAGGCGCGCACCTGTCCAGCTCGTTAAAAACTAAGTCAGGCGTAACGAGTGCGTGTGTGTTTATTGTCCGAATAAAATAATGTGCTTCGACGCCCTTAATAAGTGTTTGCTCGAAAAATGTAACTGACACAAGAGAGAAGAGAGAGAGAGAGAGAGAGAGAGAGAGAGAGAGAGAGAGAGTGGGACGGAGAGAGAAATGGCCTTTGGGCGCTGCACGGGCATTATATACAAGCGCGATCAGCCCTTCGAGCTTATATTGAAGATCGAATGCCGGAGCTGATTACGTTTGTAATGCACTTTGACGACTCTTTTATATCCAATTCAGTCGTGAATGCGCGGTTCATTTTTTGAATTTAATGATCTACGCACCATTAGGAAAATAAATCATTTCCGCGCGCTAATGATTGGTGATATTACTAACTAAAGATACTAAAGTTTAGGGTGCTACGTTCTGAGAAAAGATAACATGATAGCTTGCTACATAAAGTGACTCAACAACAGCACATAAGTAGGACTATTCGTCTATGCCCACGTGCCTTTTGCTGCTTTTTTTAATCTTCAAATGCATATCTAATCTAACTATGAACGAGATTTACGTATCTGTTTACGCGCGTAACCATAGCCAATAGTCGGCGATGAATTTCGATAGAGTGCACGTGGTTGTATGGGGTTATATGGGGCGAGATAATCGTTAGCAATCCTCGATACATGTGTACGCGTCTAGGTATATATGCTTGCACAAAGCAACTTTCGAGTAATTATAGCTGCAGCGGAGAGTATATACGTGCTATATACGTGTATTTACACTGCTCCTAATGATGTATGCTCTCTCTCTCTCTCTCACTCGGTGCGTGTATATAATACACACATATATTTATACATATGCGTGTGTTGATTAGTATACATATACACAACGTCATACTGCAAATGACAGTTATATATACGCACGATATATATATCGGTTTATCGAAACGAACAATTATTATCGTTTTCCAAATGCGCTCGAATTGTAAAAAAAGCCAGACGCAAAAAATTTCATTTCAATTTAGCAGACGTATACAGGGAAGGGGGTCGCGAATTAATAAACGTGCAGCTCCACGGCATACATAATGTGCAGTGAAAAATATTGTATTTTACCAAGAAAGGCGGCTCTTCCAGGGCCAACGCGGCAGAAGTAACGCAGTATGCGGGCAGTAACAATGGTTATATAACTGCCCCGGCCTGCAAAATGACAAAAACACATAATATGATGAAAACGAAGAGAGCAGCGAGAGAAAGAGAGGCATACTCTGCAAGCACATATACAATATTAATTCGCGGAAACGAAGCAATTAATAGCCGAGAGAGAGAGAGAGAGAGAGAGAGAGAAAGGCCAGTCCGGGGCTTTCTCGCATGAAAAAATTCTTAACTCGATCATTACGAGTGATTGCCGCTCTTCCCAAAGAGAAGCCAGATCGTGTATATCCTCTCCGACGTGACTATCACATTCAGCGTACGTATCACCGCGTGCAACACACATACATATCGACGCAAAACCGTATGCTCGGATATATTTTTGTTTTATTTATTTTTTCTCGTTTTTTTTTCATCTTATACTCTTGGCTGCGTTACCGACGTCAGTTTGAGTCTACCTCATGGGATATACACTGCGAATATACAGCGTGTCGCGATCGTGAAAAAGGAACGTACAAAAAGTCACCAATTCGCTCTCACTCCCATAGATATCGCGTCCAAGCGCGGGCGCGCGTAACAATATACATACACCGCCACCACCACCACTACCATGACTATCAGCCTCTTCCCTTTTTCCTCCCATTCTGAGCCCAGCGCGCTCGTATGTGTATAGCAACAAACAAAGAAGTAGACTTTCCAGTGCGCGAACATTGATGCTCTCGCGCGCGCGGGTATTAACTGGTGTGTAGCTCTCTCCAGCTTAACAACGACGAGCTCGAGCGATGACAAAAAAAGTTCTGACGACGCGATATCGCGTCATGCGTTATCAATGTAGACATGTCGATGGATTCGAAAAATGAAATTTGAGAAAAATGAAGGACACACACAGAGGCGTAGCGGCAGCGCAAGCGCATACATAAAGCGCGCCCGCGCACGTATGTGCACGCATGTATGTACTCTGCAAAAAGGGTGATTGAGACAATGCCGGAGCATCGAGACAAAAGCTCTCGCGCTCGTCTGTGCAGCGCAGCGCGTTTATAACGATGACGATTGTGGATGACGCTTTATGTTATACTAGGCGCGCAACGCACGGCTAACTATGTGAGCGCGAGCGAGCAAGCTTTGTAACTCGCGTATGTATGGGAGAGAAATAAGCCTCGTTATACGCTGGGATGGCTTTGGATAAAAAAAAGGGGAAAAAAAAGGTGAAAATTTCAACTTGCGCTCAACGAGCGAACCTAAGGAGTAGTGATTTCGTTCGATTATCGGCTCTCCCGAGTGCCTGCGGTATATAGCACGTATTTTTCCAGCGAGTCGCCAAGTGTGAAAATACTTATACATCACCGGGCGATCGGTCGGTACTGGGTAAATACGAAAAAGTCGCGGACTGCAGCGATTGCGGTACCGGGCAATCTTCAACGAGGAGAGCGGCGCATGATTGCCCGCAGGAAAGTTACACCCACACCACCGTACCATCTTTTACGTATGTATGTGTGTAATAGATAGTAATTGCAGGGTTGCACACACACACACACACACACACATATACATACGTGCATAGCACCAATTCTCAAGTTTGAGATCGATCACACCGCGAGAGACTATATATACGAAGATCATGTGCTTGGGTCTTTATGCGCGGCCGTAGCGAGTACGGAGTCGGGATGATAATGCCGCGGGAAAAAGATCACGATGTAATGATGGCGCTCGAGGGTTCGAGCCATGAAACAGTTCTCACATTATTCTGCACCCATGCCTCTTGTGTATTTTCTCTGTATATATAGCATATCCCTCTGTCACGAACGCACAATCGGCGAAAAGTTGACCCTCGTTTAGCTCGGTCGCGCACCACTCCAAGATATGGGATTAAAAGATGATTACACGATACATCATGCAGCATATACTACGTTATGTATATACTTTTGTCGCTAAAAGTTTTTGTTGTCCGAAAAGCAGAATAACGTGCCAATTTCGAAATTGTAAATCAGATTAACACCGCGCCGGTCCGGGAGATCCTTTGAAAGATGCCAACAACTACGCATAAATTGCAGCGAGCGAGCGCGCGAAGAACTCGTTTGATCGGCTAATTAAGCCTCGCGCTTGGTATAGCATGAACCTCTACACTCACACACGCGTACGCAGAGACGAGTCCATGTACGTACGAACGTAATAACGAAAAAGTGTCTCGGAGAGCGAGCGAGCAAAAGGCGATTTAATTAACGTGTCTTGGAGAACGAGCAATGACACTGATGCGTCCTGACGCGCTCGCACACAGACACACTCACACAAACTCATATATAATACGCACAGGTACATCATCCCTGGTACTCGCGAGCCGAAGCAGCAGCACATAACACAGTGGCAAATTACAATTTATAGCGCTTGGGTCTCTCTCTCTCTCTTTCTCTGGGCGCTAATCGACGCACACACGGAACGAATCTCGCGTGATATGCTATAAATTACGTTTTTCGGAGAGTATAGTTCATGAGTATACGCGCAGACTCACACATACACAACGCACGAATGCGCGAGCGAGCTCGATTGTAAATCTCTTCGGAGCAACTCCTCCCTTATTCCTCGCGCATTATAACCTAAGAAAGCCCAAAGTATATAAGACTTTATTATAAATCCTTTTTAATACATCACATCTCTCCGCGGCACAAAGGTGTATCGTAATAACCGAATCAGCTGCGATTCCATTTCCTCCCATTCCCAATTTTTATGCTGATGAATTTTTCGAATTTGTGTTTGTCGAGTTCGTTATATAATTACTATATTTTTTTTCGATTCGTCCACATTTTTTTTATTATGATTCTTCAAATTACTATCGTAAATATACGTATTTTGCGCAAGGATTACGCAAACTCATGGTACATATATGAGTTATAAATTAGCCGGCGGCGTTTATCAGCCTGTGATTGTTGAATTATGATTGTGTATCTATTTATCCCAATTAATTTCTCAACATCCGCTAACGATTAATTTATTTCAAATTAACATACGAGTATGCACGTATTTGCCTACCAGCGGATGCTTCATTAATATCCCACTGGACATTTTATTTTATTCAATAAATATTTGCATGTTCGGTTCATGAGATCGTTGAGCTTATAAAACTGAAATGCATATAAAAATACTCGGAAAATACCGCCTTGTGCTGCCTCGTGATAGTAAATCTCGATTCCAAAATTACTTTCGGTCGAAAAAAATGTAACGAAGGTGTTGGACGATTAGCACGTGGCAAATGGCACCTCGTTTTTTCGTATACAATACATTGTGCGCGGTTTTCTGAGAAAGAACATTTACGCAAACTTTTACTAGCTGCTGACAGCTGCACGTGTACAATATATGCTCGAAGGGGGAATCTCATCGGCACCTTTTGGGCACTTTAATTTTGGCAAATGATTCGGGAGATAAGGCACGTCTGCATCGGACACTCGACTGTCCAGGCCTTTATCCGTCCCCGAAATTAACTGAAACTGACAAATGAAATTTCGTTTAGGTCTTGAAATGAGTTTAGGGCCTCTAGACGACGTGATTATTTTGATTAATAAAATTGGTTTGAAGGAAAAAAAAATGTAAGTTTCAATTCGTGAAAATCCTTCAATATATTTGCATCGTTACAGAAATAATAGTTACAAGAAAATGAAAATAAAGGAAACAATATCACCTCTAAATCGTTGATAATAATCCGAGTCTTGTTTCTGATTTAATTTTTAACCCTCGCATAGTTATACAAGCTAAACATTTCATAACACTCAACGTGCGTAATGAGACGAAGCTGAGTGGAAATGTATTTTTTTCTTTCAAATAATTCTCCTGATTATCTGCATAATAATCCAAGCGTTTAATTAATTTTCAATTTACGCAACTTGTATTTTATCGAGCTTTAAAATTGCTCGTAAATACGTTGGAGAAAATGAAAAACAAAAAATAAAAAAGTAAAAAAATAAAAAAATACTAATATTACAAGATTTGCGTTAATTGCCATAACTTGTATCTGAATCAGGTCTTGACATCAAATATGACAAAAAGTAATTAAACGGCTTTGCATGCTTTGCTTCGTGACGATGATGCCAGATGAAAACATGTATCCATCAGACTGGCGTTCAATAACTATAATATGTTCTTATCTCTACGTTCGGATCAGCGGAACGTATAACTGCAACCGATGACCAGATTTCAGAATTTAGAGTGCTTTGAAATAAATAAACTAGAAGCTGGACTAAATGGCTTTCAGGATCTTTTTGGTAATTTCATCGCAAAACTGATAGCACAGCTTCTAACGAGCTTCGAGTCCATACTCGATGGTGTGAAAATAATGATCCTGTCGTTTTCGTTTCAAAATTGATCTAGCCTTCGCTCGCGCTGGCTAGACACTATAAACTAAAAATAAACAACAAGTGCAGAAAAAAAGTAAACACGTAGCAAAAAGCGCACACATTTTTCAGGGTCTCGACAGCGGAAAAGCTTGTGCTCTTCCCTAATTGATAGAAAATTCCTTGTTCCCAAGATTCTCGGCTGACGCAGGTAATACATATTATCCGACTTTGCGCTTGGAGAAATTTTGCAACGACACAACGTCGTCGCCGTAAAACAGGTCGTAACTGGATAAGTACTTTGCAAGGATTTGTAATCCCAGTCTTGCAATACTTCAAGCATTGTATATATGTGTGTGCGTATTTATGTGTATGGGTAGCGAAGCTATATACATGTGTATGTAAAGGTCCGCGTCGGTGCAGTACAGCGCACAGCTCGCATACCGACGACTATATACCGTCACTTTTTTCCTTGGTCTGGCAGAGCTCGAATCGAGAGGGAGAAAAGGTTAAGAGGAGAGAAAGAGAGAAAAAAACAGTTAATTAGGACATCGTGGCCGCGTGCGCGCGAGTTCGTGCTTTCTTCCTACCCTCTCGAGTTAGTTGATATGTGGGAAAAATTCCTTTTCGGTAATTATATCGAAAATCCACAAATTGCTTTATTAGCTGGTATTTTTGCGAGCGGCGCCTCATTGCTGCCGCTGATGCTGCTCATCATACATCATATATAACGTCCCAGCGTATCTTCGCCAATTTGGTCGTCACTTTTCGCGATCGCGTATATGTAATACTCATAAGAACGTGAAAAACGGCCCATTAAGCCTAAGGAAGCCTAAGGTGTATCGATTATCATTATTTCATTGAGCAGTCGTCGACACACGAGGTCGAGAATTGCTCCAAAGAGAGAAAGATATCGTCGAGTTAACGCGTGCGTGGATGAGATGACAGGGGCATAATATAATGAATATCGAGCCTTGCTGCATACACCGAAAGCGGAGATTCAACCTGTACCCGGAGAGGATTTTTACATGACGAGAAACGGAAAGAAACGGAGAGAGAGAACCAAGCGAGCGCGAGGGGGGAAAAAGAAACGAGAGAAACCAGTTCATTAGCGACACGACGACGTGGCGCGCGAACGTGTAGTACCACTACGGCCATATAACCCCCTTATTTTATTTAGCTTTTTACACGCGATCACGTACATATATAGCTATAAGGATAATCGCCGATCATCCGCGCCTCTTTTCTCGCGTTCTCTGTATACACGTATCTCTCTTTCTCTCGCTCGGAGATTCGTCTCTTTCTCTGGTCTCTCTTTGACTCGTGCAAAAAAGTGTCGATATTCGCTTTAATATAAACGCTGGCACTCGTTACCTACATCGAATAGGTAAGCAGAGATCGAATGTCGAAAATAACGTTCTAACAAAGGATCGTCGGCCCAGGGCAGAGGAAAAACGAGCGTTCGAGTATGAAAATAAAAAACACACATAGACTCGCGTGCGCTGCTGCTGCTGATCTCGTTTCTATGCGTGGGTGTGTGTGTGTGTGTGAGAGAGAGAGACAGAGCAGAGCATGGTTTGGCTTACACAATCGTGGAAAAAAAAACGAATTTGGAAAGAGAGTAGCAATTTTCCTGCTGCAGACCCCGGCGTGTGCGCGCGCGCGGGGGGGAGTGCCACCGCCGCCGCGCGCGGAACGAATTAATTGACAAAGATGGCATTTTCCGCGTCACCGCTGTCTCTGCCTCTCTCTCCCTCGCTCTCTTTCCAGCGACCAGAGCCAACGCAAATATTCGATGGACGATTCGGTTGATCGAACACATTTTAATCAATTCTATTAGTGCTGTCCCTGTCCTCCTCCTACCCCCCACGGTCATCCCGGCTCTGTATGTGTATGGCGCGTGTGTGTACTAGCTCTTCATTGTCAGAGTTGTCGCGTGGTTGCGCCGAGGATACCGTCCTACAATCCTATAGCTGCTGCTGCTGGCCGTCGACGAGCTCATGTGCCTGCCTGCCTGCCTGCCTGCCCACCCGCGCGCTCTATCGACCGCGAGAGAGAAAGACTGAGTTACTCGCGCGCTATTCGGTGACATGATTTTTTATCGGCGCATACACACAAACGCACACATGTTCGATCAATATATATCCAACCAATTTGCCTTTTTCAACCGAAAATTTTTTCAAGCACGGCCTCGACTCGATTCGTTAAAATTCAATCGTTCTGTGGCAGTATATGGACGTGACGTTGCCTGTAATGTTTTCTTTCCACGAAGACTGCGAACATTACAGAACAAACGAATGGATATATACAGGAGCTTTGTGCGTGCTTGATTATATGCAAGTATATATCCACGAGTGAATGAAAATCTATCGCCAACTGCACACAAACACACACACGCATATGTACACGTTTGGATTTACATATTCGTCGATCATCGGATGCTCTCGCGCTAATTGGTCAGCAGAAACTCGCGTGAATGTACACAGCATGCAGCGTGTGTGCAGTGCGGGCGATTAATGGCCCCGCGCCGCGTGCCCAGCGCGTCACTGCTACACAGCAAATTAAAAGGAAAGCCATCGTCGCTGTGTATGTGCGCAGGATTGCTATATGTGTATGCGGACGTCAGTCCAGCTCTCGCACCCTTTAATCTGTTACAAGGCGCTTACATACGGGAGGCCGTCATCATCGTCGCCTACGCTTGCATCGGACCGTTATTTTTCTAACTGAATGATAACACGCTACGCGATATCACGCGGCACTTTGGTCTCTTGGCATTTCTCTTTTTTCCAAAGACAACAACGCGTATTTGCGCCAAACTCGAGCTCCGATTAATGATTCGCTCTCAAAGGTGTGTATGTGTGTGTGTTGCTTGTATGCGATAACTCGTCGACACACAAGCGAATTAAGATTCATCGTCGCGCGAGCTTACATATGGCAGCAAGAGCTCGCAAGTCCAAACGCATCAGCTTTGACGTCTTTATATTCTCTCGAGCTACTCTCAACGAACATCTGAGATCTGTCTTTCATTTCGCCAAGTTGCTGCTCTGAGCGCGTCTGCTTTTTTAGACCTTGTATCCCATCCAGCGCCGCCTGCGCAAGCTAAGTAGTAGCAGTCGTCGAGCCTCTTTGGATGCGGCCATATGCGCTCAGGCGCGAAAGTTCGATAAAGCGTGACACATATCGTGGGAACGCGCGCCGAGCGGCCGTCTTTCTGCACACGCAGCTTGTGAGATTTACATAAATGCGTGCACGCGGATAGACGAGAGAACTGCGAGAGAGAGAGAGAGAGAGAGAGAGAGAGAGAGAGAGAGAGAGAGAGAGAGAGAGAGAGAGAGAGAGAGAGAGAGAGAGAGAGAGAGAGAGAGAGAGAGAGAGAGAGAGAGAGAAAGAGAGAGAGAGAGAGAGAGAAAGAAAGAGAGGAGTCATAAGTGCGCGAGTCAGGTCATTTTTCCTAAATCGCCGGCAGACGAATTAATTTGAATAAAATCGACTTATCTTAATGAAATTGATGTTTTCGCAAATGGGATAATTTTTGCAATCACCCAAAGCCGATACGTATTATAAGACCGGTATATGTCTTGGCTCTCATTCTCCCTCGTTGTATTTATGTGCTTGTAATAATGCCTTGTCAAATTGGAGAGATAAAAAGATCCATCGTATATCGAAGGAAGCTAGCGCGGGGCTATAATAAAAAGCGAAGATTGCAGCTCTGCGGCAATAATAGATGGTCCTAGAAAAGTGGCGATTGCCAGATCTTCTTATATATACGATATACTATATATATACAGGACGCAGCCCAGAGAAAAAGTGCCCGTAATAGCTTTTCCCGCTTGCCTGCACGCTTGCGCTCCCGAGATGTGTGTGTGTATATGGTCCAAAGTTTTTTCTACTTCAAGTCTCTAAGCTTCTCTCTCTCTCTTTCAAATCGAATACGGACGTTATATTCGCGCTCGCGCACGCACATTTCAGCCGGAAAATTAACATATAAATTAGGCCAAGTTCGAGGTTTGCAGCTCGCGCGCGCGCGCAGGTAATAAAATAAGAGAGCCTAGCCTAGCACTTGAAATATTTTCAATTATACGAAACGACCTCCCACTGATCGATTTTGCACACTCTCACACACACATTCTATATATGCGCTGTTACTCGCTTCTATCTCAACGCGCGCGCGCGAGGCCGTAAAGTTGGTAACTTATATTGGATGCTCGCGGGACTATTTCGCCCACATATTTTTCCATCGGCCTATAGAGCTGTGGAAAAAAGGAATATAGCGCGCTAGCCCACCCGCTCGCTCGCACGCGCGTGAGTTTTATATATAAATGCAAGCCAACGGGGAAATTGTTGAATCAGAATACCGCCGGCTACAAAATCTTCCTCTGCTTCTGCTGCTGCAGTCTGCGCGTGTACTGGTCACTGTCTATATGTGTGTGTGTGTGTGTGTGTGTGTGTGTGTGTGTGTGTGTGTGTGTGTGTGTGTGTG
>CACVKI010145042.1:16688-32219 GCA_902732785.1 Trichogramma evanescens
AGAGAGAGAGAGAGAGAGAGAGAGAGAGAGCATCGATGCGCCCATCGAAAATTTATGCATTTTTCGCCGCGCTGCGCACACACCCTCTGACCCAATTTTTCACCCATCCGCATCGAGTTACACACGTACGTATATAGAGAGGTATGCGGGGTGGCGCGCAAAAATTTTCGTTAACTTTTGTGCACGGACTTATAATAGCGCGTGTACCTTCCCCTATCGTATAGTCCATGATAGCTCGATACGAAGTGACACAATACATAACGTGCTATAGTCCACAGAGAGAAAAAAAAGGTGTAAAGCGTTCGCTACAGTGCATAGGTCGTTGCAGCGAAAAAACCCAGCACACGCGGCTCGCGCACACAAGGCTGTTGCCAAGCGCGAATCAGAAAAAGGATATCGAGCTGGCGTTTTTGTAAAAAAAAGTTTTTCGCTCTGCGTGTGCTCTACTGTGCACACAGCCAACACGAGACTAATTATACATTGGAGCGAGAGCTCGCGGAGCGATGGCAAAAATGCTAAGCTAGACACCATTACACTGTGTTTGCGTTAATATTATACGCTGCATTATGTATACATAATACGTACGAGCTCGTCACGAAATTAAATAATTCAGCGATCGATGCTACGGCAGCGACGTACGCGCGTGTGGGTGTATGTGAGTGTATAAATATTATGTGTATTTATTATGCAGACCTGCGTATGTACACCTTGTGTGTGCGCGCGTATATAGCCCATAACCTGCTGCACAGCTATAACATAAGTGTGTGCGCGCACGTGTGCATATCGCGCCCAGCTCTCGCTGCATTTGATTATGAAGCTTGATTTATGCAACGCCACTACTGCAGAAATCAAGAGCTGCCGCCACTCAGGATCCGCGCCCGCTCCCACCCAAAGAGCTCGTTTCGGCAATCGTCAATAATCATCTCGACGAGCGAAATATTATTTTTGCTCCTCGATGCAGCCCCGAACCTGCGTGTGCTGTATACATTGTATCTGCAGAATATGCGCGGCTACGCATACCGCGGTTTCGAGCGCCCCTATCAAAAGGATCCGAGAATTTGTCCATTTTGAGCCCGCGTGCATACGCTATGTGCTCTATCTCTCTCTCTCTCTCTCTCTCTCTCTATCTCTCTCCTAGAAGCATTTCAAAAACTACTAGTCCCGCGCTCGTTCACTTTGTGCCGCGCATCTACTATGAAAACATTCCCAAGCATCGTGCACGTCTCTTGTCTATGTTATGCAGCAAAGAAAGACGTTTATACAGCACGAGAGAACAAAAGCTTTTTCACCATCATTTTCCTCTCTCTTTTTCTGTGTGTGCAACAGCCTGCGTCCAGTTCGCCAGCTTTTTATGCGAAAATTGGCCTCCCACTGAACTTTACGATTTACCAAATAACTCCTGTGCTACATGTACAACATGTACGGATATTCGAGCTTTCTGTGCGCTTTGTCTGACGGATTTTAGCTGGGAGCGCGTTAATTCTTCGAGCAAGATCGCTCCAAGTGCACAATGTGCACTGCACATACATCGCTCAACCTGCGCGTAAATAGACAAATCTTTGTCTTAGAAGAAACTTGTAGCTTGTAGATTGTCTTTTGTATAATTGCTCCGATGAAATAAGTAAAATTAGGGGAACGTTATTTTTAAAGGATGACACAGTGGTATAATGAAAAGGATAAATTAACGTCACAAAATGTAGAAGAAAAAAACTATTACGAGATTAAGTTCGGTTCACTGAGTTTATAAAGGCACTGCAGATATTCGTGCAGAGAGACATGGTCAAATAAAAGAAATATCATAAAGCTCTTAATTAAATACTGAAAAATGAAATGTAAATTTTTGAGCACACGCGTGAAAGATAGATACAAAAGCCGATGGAGTAAATGTACGTAAAATGGGTTTAACATGATCATTGGATTTTCTTTATGTACGTGGATATGATTTGGAAAAAGTTGATACTTTTTTAATTCGTCACGTTCAATCAAAGTTTTAAATGAAGCAAAATTCGAAACCGCTTTGCTCTTATTCAAGTATATGGAAATAAATCGGAAGCTTTGCACGCAATAGAAGAGACTGCGGACGATTATATCGGGTAAAAACGAAAAATTCATCGCGTCGAACAATAAATAGCGCACAAAAAGCGGCCGATGGACGGGGGGCGCGCAAGTTGGTGCGGTGGTGGCTTTGGTCTTGTGTCGGTTATAAGCCGACGGCATACTAAGTGACTATAATAAACGATGCTCTAGCTGTTACGCGAAGCGGTCAATCAAGCTTCGATGATTGGTCAGCTCGTTAAAAAAGTTGAGCGAAAGAAAGAAGAGAGATAACGGCAGAATATGTATACGCTGCTGCTGTCCCGCGGGCGTATACGCTCGAATACATAAAATAGAGAGAGAGAGAGAGAGAGAGAGAGAGAGAGAGAGAGCAAGCGGCTCGCTTACTCGTTGCAAAATTGCCATTAGCAAGGTATATAGAAAAAACTAGCATGCTCGGTATATATACGCGCGCTCTGAAAGAGAGAACGAGAGAGAGAGAACTGACTTTACGTTTACTCTTTTTCTCTGCTCTGTGTGTTGCAATAGCGAAACAATTTTTTTCCTCTTCCACGCGCGCTCTAAAAAAAGAGCATATCGTGCACTTTTTCGCCGAGGCATGTAGAGTCAAGAAGAAAAAAACCGACAAAAATGATAATGAAAACCTTGTAGCGAGCTGGATATATCGTACTTATATACGCACATGCATACAGTTTGAGAGCATTACACTCGCGCGCGGGTCGAAAACTCGCTCCGCTATATATACGACATAATACGCGCGCTACCTATATATAGCACTTGAAAGGGACTCGAAATTGTATGCTGCAGTTGCAGGTATTACAAATGTGCTTTAATACGTGCTTGTTTAGCTTCACTTCTAATCCCGAAACTTTGCACAATGTGTTGCCGCAGCTTATATTCATAAATTCAAGTGACCGGTTAACATGATGAAGTATATACGCACGCGGATGAGGGGAGGGGGCTGCCGTTCCCTGGTGTTTTTCGCTCTTGAAAATCGTGACGCAGCAACCGCCCTCCGCTCAGGTGCACATACATTATAAGCGCATAAATTATTATTCGTGCAACTAGATCGCATTTGTTTCGGTGCGGTTTTCCTTTTTGTGCATCAACGTAGCGCTGCATTCGCAGGACATGCTCATGAATTCGTGTGTGCACACGTTCGGAGCCTTGTAAGGAAATTTTTACTCATCGATGTAAATAGCGACTTTTAAAAAGAAAAATTGTATTATTGATCGTAGGTCGGAAGAGCAAAACTGGAGTACATAAAAGAGGTTTGCTTGGAACGCGGTGCACGCACGAGCTGATTGAGTTCTATCGGTTGAATCGCGGACGATATCGCGCGCCAAAGGAATTGATCGAAAAAAAAAAACCCGCGGGGCGTCATTAAGTTAAACTGCGGAATGTTTTCAGCATCCGATGTTGCTTGTGCTGCTGTTATCGCGTGCGCGAGAAAGAGAGGGACAAAGAGCAGCGTATCTTTATACTCGTTTGCTCCGCACCGAAAGCCAATGGCAAAAAAGCAATACTGATCAATTGGCGGTAGAGAAGCTCCGACTTGGAATGCGTCGACAACGACGACAACGACGACAACGACGACTATGAATATATCGGAGCAGGAGCAGCTCCCGTTGTCACGTGCGAACAATTACTCGAAAGACAAAGCCCGTAGCTGCACAGTAGCAGCAGTAACATCGCAAGGCGAACACAATCCGAAAGATGCAGTAGCTGCAAAGAGCGAGCGCGATATGTCACAGTCTAGTAATGGATTTAACGTCGAGCGCGATCCCGAGCCCGATAAATTGAATTGAAAAACGCCAAAAGGTCAGAGGGGCTTTGCTCTCTCCGGGAAAGCTCGCGTTTCTCGTGCAGCGCAGTGGTATAAAAGACGCGCGCGTGAGAGCTAGCGAGAGGAAAGAGCGAAATAAAGCGCGAGCGCAGGAAAAGAGTATGTGTAGGTATATGCGTGAGTGCAAAAGCCGGGGAAAGAGAGAGAGGGAGAGAGAGAGAGAGAGAGAGAGAGAGAGAGGACAACTCACCTAGCGAGAGAGGTAGAGGTGAGGTGTAGCACGCGAGAGCGAGAGCAAGAGAGAGGTGCGTATCGATCGACGAGGGGCCGCTATAAGACCAGCAACAGCAGCAGCTCTAGCACTAGCAGACTCTGCTCTCTCTCTCTCTCTCGTGCAAGCGCGTCAGCAGCAGCAGCCGCCAGCAACAGGGGATTCGATAACTATGTCGATATCTCCTTCAGCTTTTCTCTCTCTCTCACCTCTCGTGCCTCGTCTCTCTTCGACGGCGACCCCTTCAGCTCTGTTAGCGCCAGTTCTATTGCACCTGATGTGTCACTTACTCGAGCACCTTATCTCTCACCCTTTCTCTCTCTCTCTCTCTCTCTCTCTCTACTCTGTTTTTTTTTCTCTCACGATGTGAAAGTGCGCGCACCTATTTTCCTTCCCGGCTACCTATTGTATGTACGTGTTTTCCTCCTATGCACTCGTCGAAGCACCGACACTCGCAAGACCAAGAGCTGCAACGAGCAAGACAACAACGATCTACTCTCTTTGGTCAGTGCACTCGAAAACTAGTTCCACGCGCTGCTGGCCCGAAACTTGTTTCGAATTTTGCGCGATGAAGGTAAGGGCGCCTCGAGCTTGACAAGGAACTACTACTTGCAAGGGCCAACAACTGCACTCACTCAGAAGCGATGTAATTCGGTCTTGGTGTACTGCACTCGGTAGCCGTTCTCGCTTCTCTGGAGCATGCACCAGCAGCACCAGTTGAGAGGGCACAATTACGATACACACGCGCGCGCACGAGCGCGATTCCGACAAACTACTACGACGATCCACACAAGGATCCGCTGCAGCTCCGAATCGTGTCAATCTCTCGCTGCTATATGCGCGCGTCCGGTATAAGCCGTTATTCAAGCTTGTCCGACGCGAATCAACATACTGGCGTTGGAGCGCGCGTCAGGCTACGTCAACTCTCGCTCGTCTCTCGGCGCGTTACGTTCGCGCGCCTGCCTGCCTGGCTTTCCCACCTATTTGCCGCCGCCACCGTTGCGCTGCCACCGCCGCCACTGTTGCCGCTAGATTCCCTCTCTTTCCAATGTGCGCGCGGAGCCTCCAGCACACCGTCGCTTCCCCCTGCACTGCCTGCACTGCCTGCACTACTGCCTGCCTGTGTATGCGCCTGCACAACCTCCAGTCCTCCTCCTCCTCCTTCCTCCTCGCCCTGCCAAGCGTTGCTCCCGCCAACTCGGCCACCCTCTTTTACACAAATACCTACTCTGCCTGATTTTTTATTATCGCTTTCTACTCCTCTGTATGCATAGCTTTGCACTTGCGACTTACTCCCGATACATGCGCGCCTATAGCTGCGACATAAAGCCTTTTTTTCACGACTACACAGCGACGATCTGGCTGAATTTTCCTCTGCAAGGACGCCCAAACACACACTTGTTGGACCGGGATCCATCGACTGCGATCACTCATATTTCCAATAAAAAAATCAAGTTCAGCGGAAGCCGATGCACAAACGGACCGAACGAAAGAGAGAACGACGTATAATACACGATATCACGAGCGCGCCGTACTCGACTCATTTCGTACTACTTATACGGCCGAGTACGTTCTTTACACGTATTCAGCGCTACTTTACTGCGCTCATACGCATGTCAGTGTGTACATGTGTTTATGTAAATTTCACTTCAAATGCGTTTTGTATAATGACTGGATTTTTATGGCAACTTTTTATCATTTGTTGCACAAAGTTTGAGTTATCATTCAAAGCGGCACACACGGCTTACATTTTTTGAAAAAAAAAACATTTTTTGTCTCCCCGCCCCAAAAGTGAATACTTTTGAATGCGTTTGATGCTCGTAAAAGGCGAAATATAGCTCTTGACAAACTCGAGTCTCTTCATATAATATGACGTATACCCCGTCATGAATGACAATGGCAACAATGAGGAAAGGATGAGAAAAAAAACGTGACGAGGATTCCGAGTTGCTTCATTAAGACTGTTTTCTTCGTTCGCTTTTAGGACAGTAGATAGTGCGCTCGCTATTGAACGCAACACCTGCATGCAAAAGCAGCAACAGTGAGCACATTCAAAAACCATACAAAGTGCGTTGCTTCATAAAATTATCGAAAATTCAATTTGCTCCTTCATTGAGTTAAATAGCTCATTCCGGGGCTTGTCGCGACAAATACGGATCTTTTGCGATAGTTGAACGTGGAAGCAAGAGTTGAACGTGAATCTAAATTTTGAAAAATTTACCATTGATAAGAACACAATTTATGTATAATTAGCATCTCACAATTATAATTAATTTTTTTAATTTATCATCCTATGATCTTAGTTTTACAAAGAAATTTTGTGAACTTTACAGAAGCGTCAAACGAAAATGGTTTGATTTAATAGTAGTACTATATCAAAGTATTTAATAAAATCAAAGGGACCAAATACTTGGGATGTTTTCAACTAGTCTTAGCTTTAAAATAATCACAAAGATAAAATGCTTTTATATGCGATCAAAAGAAATTCTACCAATGAAAAGTGAAATTAAATTGAAGAATAGTACTTAAATCACGTTCAAAGCTAAACGGTTAAAATTGCGATCGGGACATATTATTCGTTTTCGAGTATTTTCATTATTTTGATTACATAATATCTGTGGTGGAAAGGGAGAACCGACCAACTCCATTTTTTTCGAAATCGAGTTTATGCCATAAAACAACTATGTTAAGTGTAAACTTTGATGTGCAAATGCCAGAGAGTCCGAAAATTTAGTCTATCGCTTGGTACAGCACAATGCCAAACCGACCAAGTCCATTTCGTGATAAACGGTGACCGGCCAAACCGACCAAGTCCACCTGTGCGAGCCCTAAATCGCGATATCGAGTCTACTTTGGTTTCAAAATGATAAAATATGATGTTCGAACACTGTGTATATCAACTCTCACCTCATTGGAAGCTGCCAGAATAAAATAAGGCTCAAAAAAATGAAAACATTTATTCAGGTAGCTAAACGTCAATCATCTTTTTATTTGACAATCCTAGCATTTTGATACGTTTTATGAGCTATTTTTTCAAGTTAGAAACATAAAAAAACCGAATTACTATAAAACCCACAAGAAAAATTCATTTTCAAAAGCAGAATTGCCGCGAAAGTGGACTTAGTCGCAAACCGTTTCCCGGCAAACCGACCAAGTCCATTTAATCTGGCTCCGCACCTACGTTATCAATTTGATAGATACACTGGTCAAAAGATATCTCATAATAGGTTAAAATATCACGGGTACAGAGCTCTAGTCATCCGCGTCTGGCTACGCGTTCATACGCAACTTTAAACACGTTTTTCTCGAAAACGCGAAAAATGGAGTTGGTCGGTTCTCCCTTTCCACCACAGATATATTCTCATTATATTTCATGAGGATATGATAATTGAATTAAATTAAATTTTATATTCCTGTTTGTCATCCTTCAAGTATTATTAATCCATAACTTTTTTTTACTCTTAATTAATCAGCTTTTCGTTTTTGTTTTGTATCTTTGATAACTCTTCTTTGCATTTCTCTTACGCATGGTTTTTTCCACATCGAAAGTCTCTTTTCTTTCAATTTGTCTTATAAGTCTTACATAGTTTAATTGAACACACAAGAAATTAAGCTTCAGTCGACTTATGCAAAATTTGTAAAGTACGATGCATGATGGACAATTTTTATTTTTTGATACACATCTAATTATTATTTGATTGTAAGTTTCATTTTATGTAAGAAGGTCCTCCTGCAATGAATATACCAATATATCATACAAGAGATTATAAAAACAAAACAGTGCTTATTAATTTATTAAAACACATATCAATCAATAGAAGCCGCCATCCAATACAGCATCTTGCGTTAACCAAGAGGTACACTCAACTCCAATAGAAAGAAGACAAGTTTGATGGAATTGCGACTTTTTTGCGCCTTTGCAAAGCTTTTGAAAGCGACAGCTCGGAAAATTTGCTCGATCACGATCGTTCAATTAAGATATAAGCTGCGGGAACTCGATGGAGTGAGCAGTTGAATGGGAAGAGCAGAATTCCATGTATGGGAATGGGATAAAAATATAAGGACAATCCGAGAACATGATGTATAGATATAAATTGGAAACGTGGAAGGACCTGAGGGGCTCAGATAAAAGTGTTCAATAAAATATCAACGTAGGAACAATTGATGTCGACAGAATACCGTGCTGCAACAGTATAGTATAACCGTACGTTCGAATGGAATTGGTGATCAATTTAAAAATCAACAAAAGAAAAGCATCACTTTAGTTTAAAACAATAAATTTTCCATTTTTTAATGACATTATTATTATTCACTGAAATTTGAGCTATTCAATAAGCTATAAAGAATGATTACTATTTGAAGTATGATTTCAATTGGGTTAGTGAAAGTCAAGTGGAAAAATGAAGGTTTTCGAAGTAATGTTAGAGATGTTTGAAAAAACAGGATCATATTAACCCATTAACGACCAAAATGCTTGATTTTTTTGTTGGTTTTCGCCGCGATTTTTTTTGTAGTTTTAGACCTTAAAAAAATTTTGCATGGACCTATTTCGATGTAAAATGTAATATATTAAATTACAAAAAAATATTACAAAAAAATCAAGCATTTTGGTCGTTAATGGGTTAAAAAGAAAAAAAACTACATTTTTTTTATCTCAAGCTTCAATTCTCTTTTGATTATGCAAATCAAAAAAAGAGGAATCGTCGTAAACGCTTTTGGGTATTCATAAATTATTAGTGAACTTGTACTGCGTTTTAAGGTACTAGTTTTTTTGAACATGTAAAAATTCTAATTTATATTTAGTTTATTTCCCTTTTCAGGTACAATTCATCAATAAATTTTTTGAAAGCTCAAATTACTAATTTTCACTATCTACTTTATCTCCATTTTAAAACGTAAAAAATATATGCAGGTTCAAATAATTATGGCTACGTAAAAATACCAGCAAATCTAAATTAAACGATAAGAAGATAAAAACATCGAGTAAGCGCACAAAAACGAAAGATAGATCAGCTATTTTGATACTCAAAGTCTTTTTGATCAAGCCTGCCAAAAATGCGGGTTTAAAATTCGTAATTTCAGACACAGCTAAAAGACCCCATTGAAATGCGATCTCATTCTGCTAACGTTCATCCAATTCTGAGATAATTGAGTTCTCTTTTTTAAATTGAACTCACAATCCTTTTTTTTATTTTTTTTCATTTATAAAACAATTAATAGATTTAAACCCCCATTTAAAAATATAGAATTTTTTAGACAGGCAAGTTTTATAAAATATTTCGAGTACTTTTGAGTTGAAATACTCGAATATAATTTATCAAGGGAATACTGAAACTAAAGTGGGTACGATACTTTTTAATTATGTTTTCTAAGATTCCAGACAAACTTTTTTCAAAATAATATTTAGCTAATATTCTATATATAAAGCTGTATTATAAAAAAGGAACTGTTTATTTATATTTCTCATGTATGCATTTCATATTTCATGTACAGAAATTGTTAACCCTTAGAGAATCGGATTCCGCTTTTAAGCTTGAAAAAACGTCCTGAATTAAACTTATAATACTAATTTCTAATTTAAAAAGATTTTTCGGATTATTAATCACATAGTAATAAAATTTTTCGTTATAATCAACGTGTGCTTTTATCGTACCGGACCAGGATATACCATATGGTCTGAGGTCATAGATCTCTAAATATTTGATATTAGTTTAATCGGATTTTGCAGGCCTCGAATGACTTTTCTACAGAAAAAAGTATTTTTGAAATTCTTTTTCTATATATCCTCTAAGTGTTAACAAAAAAAGGTTTTTAATAGTAGGAAGAAGTTGAAAATTACCTTTTGGATCCATCGGATGATGATTAAGGATAAAAGTACACATCTGTGTCTGAAAAAAAAGAATGAAAACAATTATTTTTGTACACAAAAACATCAACTTGAAATGCTGTATTGATAAGTCTATATCAGACACGTATTGCTATGATTTTTAATTTTAAAACTAATAATTACTAATAAATAAAATTGATTATTTTCATAATGAATATTTATAATTTGGAAATCTCGAGAAATGAAACATCATATCCAATATACTAGTCAACATTTCCTCTTTTTTTTATTTTTTATTCATGTAACATTATTTTTATTCATACATAATGTATTCCATTTTATCACTATATTGATCGAGGAAAAAATTCCACAAAGTCATAGTTCATTAAAAGTTATAAACGAATTGATGAATCCATCAATGAAACCCTCACAGCTTCTGCAGTAAACTAGACTATACAAGCGAATTAAACATGAGTTTTGAAAAACAAATAGTCACGAGAGAAATGTTCTTGACTTTATACGATGAGTTTATTGGCAGCTGAACATATTCTCATAGCATCACATATAACTAACCGTAACTTTGAACTTATGTGACAGGAGAAAGAACACAGCAAGTAAGAAACTCGGGAATACGCGAATGAGCTTGAGAAGACAATTTCGATTACAAATAACAAATCAAGTTTTTTAACATGATTATAAAAATGCCATTTTACAATGATTTTTTTATGATACGCACAACTTGAGCTTTTTATAATTTGAAATCATAGTTATTTTAACCTTTGTTGACAATTTAATTTAATTTTTTAACAAAATCAACTAAACCGATTGTGAAAATTGTTTCCCCTCATAAAATTGCAGTAAGATAGTGAAAGCAGTAAATACATAATTTTAAATGATAAAGAATTTTACTGCTTTAATTGAATTCAGAAAGATGTCAGAAATAAAAAGATTAATTTATAATATCTATTCAATAAGTATGAATAGCAACTAACTGCTTTAGTTATTTGTTATCATTTATCAAAGTTTAGCTATCGGATGTATCGGATTACAACCACTCTGAATATTAAAAAAAGGGTCTAATGTTCTGAAAGTAATATCTGCGATTTTCAATGAACCAGTTGAAGTTCAAGTTTTATTCGTAAAAAAATAACTAAGCTTTAAAAAAAGTAGGCCTTAGCTATTTTATCTTTTCAGATAGTAAAAAACTGAGCTTGAAAAAGCAGGCCACACGACGCCGTACAGAGAAGCATGAAGAAACGAGTTTAAATAGAATACGAGTGAAAGAGAGAAAGGTAGAGAAAAAGAAAGAGAGAGAGAGAGAGAGAGAGAGAGAGAGTGAACAAGAAAAGGCATTGAAGGAGAGTGGAGGGGTCTTTTCCTGTACAGTGAGTGAGCGACTGAACGCGGCAGGGTGGAGCAGCAGTAGCAGCAAGAGCAACCAGGTGTGGGCAGAGTGAGACGAAGAGCCCGGAGAAAGATCGATAGCGCGCCGACCCAGCTTTACTTTGGAGCGCACACCAGCCCTCAGTACTCCCTCTTTAGGTTCATGCAAGCGATGCTGCACATGTACACAGAATCTTCGATCGGTTGCTTTCTCCCATCCCTCTGCTCCTTCTTCCAAATTTTACTACTCTTTCACTCATATGTACCCACTCCCTGCGACTCTCTTCCATTACCCTGTTGCCTCTACAGTGCATGTATCTACCTTTACCAACTTATGCAGCATATCTACACTGGTTCTAATATTTTTTTTTTGGAACTGACCGCAAATTTGTGGACTACTTTGAGTCCCTTTACCTTTTCCATTGTGGACCTGTCATAGGAATCAGTAGAAACAAAGGATGTCATTTTTTTAATATGAATACACACTTTTTTAAAATCACGCTATGTATAAAAAAAACACGTACGATGAATAATATTAATTTGGTGAACTCGATACAATTATGCATAATTTTTACATTATCATAACCACCTAGAAACTATCTCGAAACTTTTTCACGTAGCATCAAAAATAAAATTTGGTTTTTCATGATGATGTAGATAATCATTTGAAGAAAATAAATAGAAACCAGTAAATAAATTTGGTGTTAGAAGTTAGAATGATGAGGAGTTTGATAGCAGTTAGGTACATAAATAGTATTGCATTGATTAAAATTGCAATAAGTTACCTTTCAACGCATTATAAAGGTCGTTCAATTGTGACTTAAAAAAATATAAAAAACACGAATACTTTGAATTTACAAAATTCCAACTAGAAGGTGACACGGCTTACGTACATTCGCACGTATGCTTGGTCGGGGTCAAGTACCATCTTGACACCCTAATATTTTTACTCTCCACGGCATCATTCGTCCGCGTTTCAGTTAGCTTCCTTTTTCTTCATTTACAGTCTCTTTTGTTACTTTTTTCATTCTCTAATTATCATTTTTTCACGTCAGCATAATAACCCAGTTCATTAATTTTACAATACTTCATCTGATGTACCTATCCTTTGGCAGATGATAGAGAAATATAATAGAAAGTTTTTTTTACTCAATGGAATTGAAGTATAAGCTTATATTATACTTTTAGATTACCTACTAAGTAACAGAATTGTGATTTTACATAAAAAAAACTTCTAATTAATGGGTTCATAAATCCTTGTTATAACAATCAACCATAAAAACAAGAATTATAATTAATAAGTTCAATGCTTGGATAACTTTTATAATATATTTATTATTATTAAATTAATTACGTTTATTTAAAACATTTTGCCTATATATAAGTCATAAATTAATGTTTAACAAGGAAGTACGGCCTGATCATTCCACTTGCTTCTTCTACCGAATATTTGGCAGTATCCCAAAAGATTAGACAGATCAAGTTTCCTTCGGTCAAAAATATATCTACATCCATTTCCACTACGAACAATGGTCAGTCCCAACTCTTTTCTCAATCCATTTGAAATTGACGAACATCTTATACACGTAATTTTATATCCAGGGTAATTATCGTCCAGTTGAGGTCTATCAGATGCATAAAGCTGAAAAAACAAATATATCATTATGATTTATTGTTTCAACCGTTTAGAATTTGATAAACTGCTTGTCAATTTATGGTTATATACAGAGAAATAAATGTAACTTGACAAATTAAACACGCGAATTTACCATGACGATATGTAAAAAAAATATAAAGATTATATAAATCAATTAATTACAATGTTAAATACAACGAACTTACAAAAATATATCTATATTAATAATATTTTAATTCAAAAAAGTATTTTTCAGATAAAATATAAAACATCCAACTCAAGCTTACCTGTATCAATGTTAAATTATCCAGAAAAACATCGCCTATTTCACGTATACAAGAAGTACTCGAGATAATGTTCAAACTAGGCTTAATGCTATTTAAAGGAGGTCTGTTCATAGAAGGGTATGTTGGAATTCCACTGTTTTCCTTAATTCCAACTACAGAATCACCAGTCAAATCATAATCTGTTGAGTCGAATGATACAGTTGCTTTATCATTGTACGAATCGAAAACACTAGTTGACTGTTTTTGGAAAAAATCATTAATTACGTGCGAAACTTCGCTGTTAATAAGTTCATCTGACCGAAAATTTATTTTGTTTGTTGATGGTGGAGAATGAGATGATAAACTGCGAGGATATTGTAGATAATAGGGAACATTGACTACAACGAAGGGACGTGACCCATCTTTCGATTTAACGACATTGACCACTGTAGGTCCACTAAATTTAATGTTGACAACCTTAGTGGGACGAGTGAGATTCAATTGTGATATATCAGATGAATTCGTCAGATGAACCGGCTTTTTATCTATTCCAATGATTGGAGATCCGCTTATGCTTTTATTCTTTCCAGATATAAGATCAGATAACGTAGAAGCTGGTCCACTGACACCAGATGATCCACTCAACTTCTTCTCAACGCTAGGAACGGTACTACTATTCAGCACTATAACATCACGCGTGCTAACACTCGGCAAATTTACTGGTTTCTCATTATGTTTTTCGGAACCTACAGTCCTTGGAGTTGTTGCCGTTTTTTTACCAGGACCCAAAGGTTCAGTATTATTAAAATTTGTGTGATTTATGGGAGCAGTAACGTTTTTGTCGATTTTTTTATCTTGCTTTAATAACACTGTCGAGTTACTTGATTTAATGTCTTTTCCAGTACCAGCCGATGCATTTATGCCTTCATTTTTACCAAACACGGGATCAGAAACCTTGGTTTTCTTTTCTGTGTTAGAGTCAGTATGGCTTTTTAGCCCCACGACGTCCAAAATGCTACCATTAGGCCTGATCGTACTATTAACGGGTAACCTATTATGTACATCAGAGTCCATTGTCTTTGGAAAATTTGTAGTTTTGTTTCCTGCGCTCAATAGTGCAGACTCGTGAAAAGGAATTCCCTGTAAAGGCTTCGAATTCTTTTTGTTTTTTTCTATAGCTGGTTTTATCGGTACTGTCACATTATTTGGTTTAATGACTTTATCGTTACCCGAAGATCCACTTATGCCTTTGTTCTTAGCGGACACAGGATCCGAAATCTGTAAAATCGTTGGTCTACTACTTCCAGCCATCCCACTAGTTTTCTTCTCATTGCTAGGTTTAGTATGGTTTTTCAACACCACAACGTCACGAATGCTAGCACTCGGCATAACAGTAGAATTTAATGGTTTTGTATTTTTTATTACAGGACTAACTGTCTTGGAAGCCGGTGCTGTTTTGTTGCCAGGAACAAGAGGAAGAATTTTATTCAAATTTTTCTGACTGACTGGATGGGTGCCATTTTTATGGATTTTATTATCATGTTGTACGGGTGCTGTCAGATTAGATGGCTTTATATCCTTTCCAGACCCAAAAGATCCACTAATACCTTTGTTTTTACCAGACACAGGATCCGAAATCTGTAAAATCGTTGGTCTACTACTTGCAGCCAACCCACTAGTTTTATTCTCATTGCTAGGTTCAGTATGGTTTTTCAACACCACAACGTCACGAATGCTACCACTCGGCATAACAGTAGAATTTAATGGTTTTGAATTTTCTATTACAGGACTAACTGTCTTGGAAGCCGGTGCTGTTTTGTTGCCAGGAGCAAGAGGAAGAATTTTATTCAAATTTTTCTGACTGACTGGATGGGTGCCATTTTTATGGATTTTTTTATCATGTTGTATGGGTGCTGTCAGATTAGATGGCTTTATATCCTTTCCAGATCCAAAAGATCCACTAATACCTTTGTTTTCACCGGACACAGGATCCGAAATCTGTAAAATCGTTGGTCTACTACTTGCAGCCAACCCACTAGTTTTATTCCCATTGCTAGGTTCAGTATGGTTTTTCAACACCACCACGTCACGAATGCTAGCACTCGGCATAACAGTAGAATTTAATGGTTTTGTATTTTCTATTACAGGACCAACTGTCTTGGAAACCGGTGCTGTTTTGTTGCCAGGAACAAGAGGAAGAGTTTTATTCAAATTTTTCTGACTGACTGGATGGGTGCCATTTTTGTGGATTTTATTATCATGTTGTACGGGTGCTGTCAGATTAGATGGCTTTATATCCTTTCCAGA
>CACVKI010145043.1:0-30970 GCA_902732785.1 Trichogramma evanescens
CCAAAGAATTATATTTATAATAATATACTATTATATAATATAATATAATATAATGCCAGCCTCATATCCTAGCTTAATTCTAGCTTAAAATCTTTTACGATGGATGCACTCAAATTATTATTGTAATGCCAGCCTTATATGCCAGCCTTAGATCCTAGCTTAAAATCTCTTAAGATGGCTGCCACTCAAATTCATCATGGCTGCCCCCTACTCTCCATCTCCCTTTTAAGATAGGATATAGCGAGCTCATATAGCGCAGCAGACTTCGTCAGTTTTTCCGAGTAGTTAGTACAGAGGTTAGTTGTCAACGAAATCCCGAGCGACAATGATGGAATCTAGCGGTGTCAGGTAATTGTTTATTTTACGAGAGTGAAATGATAAAAACTCTACAACATAATGCTTGATCCGATTGAGGTTATTTCAGAGTTAAAGAGGAGCCTGTCGACGACTCGCTGAGTGAGAACGTGTGGAATACGATTGACGAGAAACCAGATCTGAAAAACTTCCAACTCTTACCATTACCGATAGAAAATCCAGTAAGTGTTGATAATTATTTATGTAACTCGCATTATAACTGTTTGTCTATAAAAATCCTCACATATCTTTATAATGTTTCGACAGACCCATAACCTCCGAAAATGTGACGAGATGAAAATTGTATTTGAATGCGAAGACGTGAAACCCAAAGTGGATTTGTCAATAGTTAAAAAGATTGACAATCGTCCTCAAGATCACTTGTGGAATATTAAAGACAGTGATAGTTATGAACTTCAAAACATAATCAAGACTGAAACAGTGAGCGAAGTGAAAGAAGAAATTTTTCACGGCAGTGTACATGAATTGAATTCGCATTTCAACTGTGAACTCAATGTGGATACAGAAATAATTTTTGAATGTCAAGACGTCAAACCTGGTTGGGATATTTCAACAGTTAAAAAAATTGACGATGATTCTAAAAATCACTTGCGGGGTGATATATGTGGCGAGACTTTCTCACCAAATTCCAATCTCGAAAAACCCATCGATTCGCTTCATAAAAAAATTACTTATGCTTGTGATAAATGCAAAAAAATGTTTTACACAAATAACGGTCTAAGGAGACACATTACATCAGTGCATGATGGTGTCGCATATTCATGCGATTTATGCGAAAAGAAATGTTCAAGAAAGTGTTATCTCAAAAATCACTTCGACGCGGTACATAATGGTGTCAAACATGCATGTGGCATATGCGGAAATTCATTTTCTTACAAGAGTACTTTGAAAAGTCACATCGATGCCGTACACAATAGAATCACTCATTTATGCGAGACGTGTGGAAGAGTATTTTCTCGAAAAAGTGGGCTCAAAATTCACATTGACTCGGTGCACATTGGTATCACACACACTTGTGGTGTATGTGGAGCAACACTGAAACGAAAGAAATATCTCAAACTCCACATTAATTCGATGCATCGCTCAGGCATTACAACTCAGTGATCGTATGAAGTTACTGTATATTTGGAAAAAACTTATCTAAAAATGTTCATTTGTTATAATATCACGAGTATCTCAAATATTATCAAAAATATTCAAGTTTGGTAAAAAATAAATACATTTTCGAAGAAAATAGATAAATCGATTGTAAGATAATTAAAACATTAAACCCTGTCAATTTTATAATGCTAACTACGCAATTTGTGCAAATTTTCTTTTGCGATTCGCATAAGTCGATAGAAACGGAATCGCTTCAAAATTGTTTTGACCCCCTGTGGCTTTGAACATCGAACGAAATAGTAATAGTTTTGCTTCGTTTTTATTGCTAATTTGGAAATTATAAACAATTTTGATAATACTATACATAAGATTAAATTCAAGCTACAAAGCTGAGCTCATTCTGTTGTTTACGTCGTGCATCATATTCATGAACTCCGAGTTTGCACGGCTCGCGATGTTTTGCCGTGAATGCCTTGATAACGCTAGGCTATCGCGAATAATCTAAGGACTGCGCGGAGCTGATCAACCATAAGTCTATACTTTTCGCATCGGCACAGTTCTTCAAAACCCAGCGGACATAGTACAGCGCTCTTCGCCTGTAATTCAGTGTGTCGTGTTTTGTGTATCGTTCAAGTTTGCTTCATACGTAAAATTGATTGTTATCAAAATTTCAAGTGGAAGGACAGAGTCCAATTGTTTGTTCAATCGTGATGTCAGGTAATTTTTATTTTACGAGAGTGAAATGATAAAATGAAAATATTATAAAAAAATGCTGGATCTTATTAGAAAAATATGTTGTAGTGAAAGAGGAGCCTACTGATGTTTCGCCTATTGAGAATGATTGTGAAATGATTGACCAAAAACCCGATCTCTGATAATTCAGTAAGTGTTGATAATTATTGTAACACGTATTACAGCGACGTTTTGATGAAAATTATTCCGTATTTATAATTTTTCGACAGAACTGTATCCTTCGAAACCATGAATTAAATCATAAAATTGAGCTTGCTGAGAAAGTGAAAATAATTTTTCCAACGTGAAAACGGAAAACCCAAAATGGATTATGAAATGGATTATTACGGGCATGACCTAATCGAAACTGAAACCGCGAGGGAAGTGAACGAAGAAATATTTAGCGATTTCGCAGAAAATTTGAATTTATATCTCGCCTGTGAACTCGTCGAAAAACATCTTATGCCCAACAATGAACATAACCTCGAAATGCATGCATGTGAATTATGCAACAAGAAATTCAAACGAAAATATAATCTGAAAATACATGTTCGATCGGTGCATCAAGGTATCACCTATTCATGCGAGACGTGCGGCAAATCATGTACATATAAAAGTAATCTTAAGACGCACATCGATTCAGTGCATAAGAATATCACTTATACGTGTGATACTTGCGGGAAAAGATTCAAAAGTAAGCAGTACCTTAAAGTTCACATTGCTGCAAAGCATGAAGGTATCACTTACGTATGTGGTTCGTGTAAAAAAACTTATAATAATCGAATTGATCTCAATAAGCATGTCGAATTGTCGCATAATAGTATCACTTACTCATGCAAAACCTGCGGAAAGACATTCGCTCGGAAAGGTAGTCTTAAAACTCATATCGACTGGAAGCACAATGGTAGCAGAAGAGAGTATAAATTATCTCTAAGTTCAAGTCAATAATGACTAATGAAATATTTGCGGATAAAAATTCAAAGTTAGGGCGTCCTCAAATTCTGTACCATCTGCATTAAAATATTATTTGCACATGTGTTACATCACGCATTACAACTTGATGAACGTATAATTGACATATTTTGGTAGACTAATTTAAACATTTTCGTTCGTCTATTGATGATTTGTAAACGGTTTGTGTTTTGTAAAAGTAGATAATATTCGAGTTTAGTGAAAGTAATTAATATTTCTGTTTTGTAAAAGTTAAAAATGTTTGCGTTTAATGGAACATAATACATTTTCGGAGAACAATTATGCATTACTCTGCCGCAGATCGAGAAACAGTCGACGAGCGAGAGCAGAGAGAGCCAGGCTCGTTCTGTTGTTTACGTCGCGCGTCGCATATGCGTTGCCTCTCCGCGTGCTGGCCGTTACGCGCGTGTCTCTACGTGAATCATTCCATAATCGGCTACGCTGAACTGGAGAGCTCAGTCTGTGCTGCGATTCGCAAAGCAACGGTCGCGTCGACATTAGTAGTTTTTCAAAACATAACGAACAGTCAGCTCGGCGCGCTGTTTACCAGTAATTCAGACATTCGGTGTATCGTGCGTCGTCCAACGTGCCTCGTCTATTGTGTGTCTCGCGTGTCTCAAATGTTTCGACAGACATTTCGAAAATGTGCGTGAGAGTGAACTCAATGTATGGATATAGTTATTGATTGTGAAGCCATTGTGAAGGTGCGTGAAGTCCAGTACGAATTTATAACTAACTCGACAAAGTGACAATTATGAAGTTCAAAACGTAATCACAACCGAAACCTTCAGTGAAGTGACAAAAGAAATATTAAGCGACATTGCGGGAGAATAGAATTTGTATTTCGACTGTGATCTCTTCGAACAGAATAAAAACATTGAACATAACCTCGAAATGGATATCGTTTCAGTAAATTATGTTACAGTCCACGCATGTGGGAAATGCGGCAAAACATTTAAACAAAAAAATCATCTGAATAGGCATATCCAATCAGTGCATCAAGGTATCACCCACTCATGCGAGACATGTGGAAAATCATTTGCACGAAAAGACACTCTCCAACTCCACATCGACTTGGCGCACTTAGGTATCACCCACTCATGCGAGACATGTGGAAAATCATTTGCACGAACAGAAACTCTCCAATTCCACATCGACTCGGTGCACTTAGGTATCACCCATGCATGCGATTTATGCGACAAAACATTTAAACGAAGAGGTCATCTGAATAGACACATCCGATCAGCGCATCAAGGTATCACCCACTCATGCGAGACGTGTGGAAAATCATTTGGACGAACAGACACTCTCCAACTCCACATCGACTCGGTGCACTCAGGTATCACCCACGCATGCGACACATGCGGAAAGACATTCACACGGCAAGACCATCGCAAAACCCACATCGACGCAGTGCACAAGGGTGTTTCGCATGCATGCGATTTATGCGACAAAAAATTTTCACAAAAAGGTAATCTCAAAACCCACATCGACGCAGTGCACAACGGTGTTTCGCATGCGTGCGATTTATGCGACAAAAAATTTTCACAAAAAAGTAATCTCAAAATCCACGTCGATGAGGCGCACAAGGGTATTACTTATGCGTGCGAAACGTGCGAAAAAATGTTCACGCGAAAAATCCATCTTCGCAACCACATCAGCGAGGTGCACGACGGTATCAAATATACTTGTGACACGTGCCAAGAATCATTCGCCAACAAGTGTTTACTCAAAATCCACATCAATGCCGTACACAAGAATGTCACTTATGCGTGTGATACTTGCGGGAAAAAATTCAAAAGCAAGCCGTACCTCAAATGCCACGTAGGTGCGATGCATGAAGGTATCACTTATAAATGCGATTTATGTGGAAAAACATTTAGCAGTCCACAAATTCTCACTAGACACGTCGAATCATTGCATAATAGTATTACTTACCCATGCGAAACCTGCGGAAAGTCATTTGGACGAAGAGATCATCTCAAGCTCCACATCGACTCGGTGCATAAAAATATCACCTACCCATGTGATATTTGCGGGTTAAAATTTACAACTAAAGGTTCTCTCAAAATTCACATCGACTCGATGCATAAATACATAGTCCACCCATGTGATATTTGCGGTCAGACATTCAAGCAAAAAAATAGACTCAAAGTCCACATCCATGCGGTGCATAATGGTAACGAACGAGATATTTTCGAAAAAAATGCAAAAGTAAAGGCAACCTCAAATGCCACACAGTTTTAATTCCTTAAGATATCGCTCAAACATGTACTTCACGTGGAAAGATAAATATGAGTTGAAATTCAATAGTCTTAGCAGGCAAGCCTATCATCATTGCTCCGGTGCTTTACTCACTTATTACAAATTAATAAAAGTTTAAATGTACCGTACATAATTGTAAGACTAATTTGAAAATTGTCGTTTGTTCATTCATAATAGTATTATAAGTTCAATGTTATCTCCATTTATTCTTCACTATTATTTCATTGTGTAAAAAAAAACAATTTATGAGTTTTGTAAAAGTTAAAATTCTTTCGTGTTATGAAAGTTGAAAATGTTTGATTTTTGTAATGGTTAAAAATCTTTGTGTTCCGTAAAAGTTAAAAATGTTTGAGTTTTGTAAAAGTTGATAAATTTTCTGAAGATAATAAAGCACACTCTTAATTGTCACCCAATAAAATGCCGAATCCCGTCAATTTATAATGCCAGTCACTTTTCAGCGCGCTTCCCTGGCCCTAGATTCTACAAACTTTTTTGAAGACTAATTTACTTTTATGTGAACTGAAATCTTTTAATGGTGTTTATGCTATTCAGAACTTTAATTTTTTTCCATAAAAGGATACAGTATATTGCTCAATCGCCGCGGTACTCGAGAAGAAAATCTGCCTTCCAAAAATCCTTAAAACGCTACTAATTGTCATTTCATTTTTAATTCCTTCAAACAACGACGATCTGCACAAGTTCTAAATTTAAGCTCGCATGCGAGTCGAAACATTCTTCATAAACAATTCTAGGTCGACCCTCTCGCACACACAGCTAAACACACACAACGCGTTCGTTATACGGGTCAGCAACAAATATAAATTTTGATCACTCGCCGATTTTACGAGGTCGAATCGGTTATACACACACATACATATAGCATTACGTACACGTGCCAGCGCATAAATGCAAGCCCAAGGAGAAGCCTTGTGCCGCAGCAGCACTCGATAAATATGGATGCTCGCGCGCGAAAACAGGGCTTTTAGATTATAGGTGCAAGTCACTTTCAGGCTACTTATTATTGCAGTAGTTGCCTCTCTCTGCGCGACACAACACAGCACACACACCGGGTATAGTCGTCGTCGTCGCCTCTCTCGCTCGCTCTCGCATCAATACAAATGAGCTAGTCGATATCGAAGCTCGTTACCCTCTTTGTCCCAATTCAACTCTCTCTAGCTTTCACCCTCTCTCTCTCTCTGCCTCTCTCTCTTTCGTTCAGCGCCGTTTCTCCCTCGCTCGCTCACTCTCTCCATTACACCCATTGCCGTTGTCGAACAACATGCCATCTTCTCAAATGCCTTTTTTCTCTCTCTCTCACGTTTTTTTCCCCTCTTCGTGTTGCCTCACTCGCTCAAGCTTGCTTAATCTTTCTTTCTTTCTTTCATTCTCTCATCAATGCGTGCTTTTTTTTCTCTCTCTTGCTCTCTCGCGTTCCGCATTCATGCTCGCGACGTCTGCCTATCTGCTATTCATCTTTCACGCTGCGCACGCGACCTTTTCATTCGGTAGCGAGTTTCAGCGAGTAGGGGCGCTAAGACTAGTAGCTTGAAAAATTCTTCTTCTCTCCTCGCGCGTCCATAGTGCGTCGTCCCCGTTTTCTTTTTCTGGATGCGCTTCGCTCTCTGCTTCTAGCTACCTACCTATACCTATACCTACCTACTTCTTCGTTCGTCTTCGCGCGCATACGTCTTCTTTTTCTCTTCTTTTTTTTTTTCATTGAAATGCACTGCGAACTTTATAATCGACAGTGCATCTGCCGCGCCCAGCTACTATATACTCTTTATAATATACCTACAACGGCGTTGACCTTTTCTCGACAATGGCTTCCGACTTTTACATATCAGCTGCGCATGCTGTATTATGTAAGGTGCGTGAGAGCACGAGTTGCGAGGAGCTGTTTTGAGAAATCGAAAAAATAACGACTCTTGGCTATGCTCGCGTATAGCTGCAGCAGAAAACTTGTCATTCGGGGTCGAGCTTGTACGTACATCGAGCTGCCATCGCATTATATTTACATTTTCACATTTATATGTTTTATACGAATGGGAAAAAGATATACACTCCTCCTCCTCCTCCTCCTCTTCTTCTTTTTTTTTTTTGTGTACATATCCACGCGCTGGTGGTGCTTTGCGGGAAGTGGTCTGTCACGAGATTTACAGAAATGAGAAACAGTTCGCGGGGCGTACGTACACATATATATATACGTCGTGTGCGCGGAGGTAACTTTTCTTCGATGCATCGCCCTTGTTGTTTCCTTATACCTTTTTTTTCCTTATACTCTCCCGCGCAGCAACACAGCAGCTTTTTCGCCCGCGCCCGCCCGCGTTTTTCTGCCGCGCGCCCGCAGAATACAACGACACTTTCTCAAACTATTGGCATTTCTTGGCAAAATGTCGAGATTGGTCTCGCGTTATATTCATTTTTTTTGTTTCATACTCCGTTCGCGTATACGTGTATGTATGCGCGCGTGTCTCGCGCTTTCGCTCGGACGAAGAATTTTTTTTTTGTTTTATCCGTAACGGTTGGTCGTCGTTGATTGTTCTGACGTGTTGGTGAAAATTTTGAAGCCGCGCGAAAACGCATTAAAGTCTAAAGTAGTGCGGCTTTTTTTTTGAAATTTCGATCGATCGATAGGGATACGTAAAGTCACAGAAAACATGTAAAAGCTGTAGAGCTCGAGGAATCTAAGTAACTTGGAATTGGAAAAAAATTTTATGTAATATTTTTTTAGTCATTTTTCGCTTCTTTTCTATTACTTTCTATAAATATAAACACAAATGACAATGGAAATTATGTATTCAAATTTGCAAATAAATATGTTCCAATAAGTATCTTGATACTTGCGAGTTTGCTCAAAAGTCGTCTTTCGCCATCTATTGACGATTTATCAATTCAAAGAGCTTCTTGAGTTTTGCTGTCCTACATGATCGTTATTCGTACAGAACGTCGTTAGAAATGTTTCTAAAAAAATAGTACAAATTTTCATAATTAGAGATGGTAAGTCAGTCAACACACTAATTTTCCTATAAATTTTTCTCAGAGTACAGCACTTTTACTTCGCATGTAAAAATTCTAAAATCGATCGGAAAAGCGGAAAATCTCTTCACTCCACAGAGCCGAAATGTCGCATCATAATCACTTTTCCGCCTGTATCCCTGACTTAAAAAATATGTTTACTCACCTAGCACACATAGTCTATAATAATTATATCGTATAATAATATTCATATAACGCAGTGTACCCATTCGCGGCGCGAGCAAATAAGCTCGCACAGCATAATTGGCGTGCACATTATAAATCAAGCTCATTTGAGTTATGGAACTTCACTCGCTGGGAATTTTAGGATATAACATAGAGAGAATGAATAATCGCTCGCACACACACTGCAGCGGCGAGAGAATCGCGCACAATCGAAATTAGTTTTTCATTTGCTTTCTACTGATATAGCGGCATCGCGTGTGTGTATGTTGCGTAATGCAGAGAATCGATCGTTAATTACTTCGTCTTTTTTTTTTCATTCCCGATATATATTTTGTAAATTTCGTGTGTGTGTGTGTGTCGCGTAGAGGCGGCGAGGGAGATCGAATCTCACCCAACGTATACGTACCGTACAACAGGGAGAATCCGATCAACTTTTAATGAGGTTGATTAGCAGTTGTACTCTCATTTTCAATAGGGAATGTGTGTCGCTGCGCGATACACTGAATAACTTAACAATTCGGGTTTTCCAATACCCTCCTCTCCTCTCTTTTCTCTTTCCCTCCCTCTCTCTCTCTCTCTCTCTCTGGCAAAGTGTTAAAAGTGCACAAATTTACTTTATCCTGTCCGGGTCAATTAAGCGTGTGCTGCTACTGCTGCTGCTGCTGCTGCTGCTGCAGTGTACTGTATACGAGCGAGCGAGAGTGTAATAAAAAACGATGCAAACATAATGCGGTGCCGCGCGCAACACCCGATCCCGCAGCTCTCTCTCTCTCTTGTGCTGCTCTCCGCACCACCACCACTCGAATCTGCGCACAAGCACCAAAAACACCCGCTCGAAAAGTTGTACCGTACGTACGTACGCGAAATTTAATATATCTACGTGTATATATATATATTTTACGCGTTATTATAATATATAGGATGCGGATTGTTTGCTTCGCACTTCTCTGCGTGTATTTACGTGTCATTAATACGTCGTTAGTCAAAACATTTGCTTCGCGCACCGATCATCGTCTCTCTGTTCGCGCGCGCGCGCGCTCAAATCAGTAGTGTAGCAGTTTATTTCTCAGCCATTCATCATGATTATATTCGTGCGTAGCAATATAGGACGCCACCACTTTGGGCTTCCTTCGCTGCTGAGCTTTTCATATACGCATTAATAACGAACCATTTTCTCTTTACTGTATGTACATGTGTGTGTGTGTGTGTGTGTATGTGCACATGAACTCACTGCACGTTATGCAGCAGCTATACACGTACCATTGAATCCTGTCGAAGCCATTTTCTTCTTGCGCCCCGATCGCGCATGAGTATGCATGAGTTCGAATTCATGACTGCGCTAGGATATATAGTTCGTTTGCCAGATCGAAGCCCTCCTCGCGTCGTAACGTATCCCCTAAACTCGTTCCGGGGAAAAAATCGAATCAAAGTGCACTACTACTACTACTACTACTGGAAATGGAGAAGGAGGAGGAGCGACGATATTAGCTTACATCATCGATTCGGGATCGCTAAATGCCGGCTTAATTGTTAAGGCCAAGCGTGCGCGCGCGCGAGAGCTTTATGGGCCGCGCGCACTCGACTTTTTTTTCCAGCTCGTTTTTTCCCCCCCTTTTTTTTTGTTCATTTAACTAGCAACGGCAGAAGCCGTTATTGCCCCATATTATTACGCGAGCACGGGAAAGCCTGCGGGAGGAAAAAAATACGCGCGTACGTATACGCACGTCGCGTCGCAGCGTATAGTACACGCGGCACCTAAATCTCCGTCGACCAGCGGCAGCAGCGAACTGCAGCTGTAGTTGCCTGTCAGTCCGATATATTTACACACACACATAGCCCTGAGACATACGTGGCGGTATAGGGCTATACTAGTGCAGTACGTGCGCGTGTGTGTGTGTGTGTATTCTGAAAAACCTGGCGGTGTGTGCAGATGTGGGTGCGTACGAGTGTGTGCGTCAATGTGTGTGGTAGTGGGGTGTGGGAAGGGATGGTTGTGGATTGTGCGCAATTTTCCACGCGGCAGCGAATGGGCTGGAAGCAGCAGCGGCAGCGGGCTCCCCGGGAGCAGCCAGCACGGCACACAGAGCGCCGCGCGCCTCTCTGCACTGCACACGATTTATACAACGAGAGACGGAAAAGAAATAGATTTTCCGCCTAACGAGACGGAAACCAAGCGAATAGCAAATGCAAAGCCTGCTGCCGCCGTTGCCCGTGTGGAGCTTGCTGCTCTAGCTATAGCTTCGGAGCCCGGAGAGTTTGGAATTCAGCCAACCACACATGATAAAACACGCGGCGCGCCAAGCACGCGTTTATGCGCGTGCACACGCACACGCACACGTCCACTTACATAAATAATATACACCGCTTATATATATATATATTGCATGTCCGTGTGTGCGTATACATCCGTATAGACGTGGACAGATGAAAATGCAGAAAAGCACGCCGCGCAGTCGAATTTATAAAAATATGGCGAATCCGCAGGAATCTCCGTACACTACAAGGAACGGATAAGTAAGTCGGACGTATACACGTGCGTGTATTCTTTTTCTCTCTAAATTGAACGCCCGAGGATTGCTGCTGTGCATATATGACTCGTACATATATAAGATAAAAGAGAGGTAAGATATGATGTGGAAAATAGAAAAGAGGTATAAAGACTAATGTGCGCGGCTGCGAGAATAAAAGAGCACATACGAGCCCGGGGTTGAAACACTTTTCTTCTTCTGAGCGAGACGAAGCTGAAGTAATGAAAAAAAGTTTTTCTCATTGTCGATCGCGTAGATAATAGGATGCGTTTTAGTAGCTCGATTGCTCGGTGAGGTATTTTTATTTTGAGATCTGGAACTTGATTTCCAAATGATTTTGTTTTTACGTTGCGTTTATTTACAAACTTTTGGTATCGTTATCGTAGATTTCGTCGTAGCCGAAATTATTTCACGCTGATGAAATCGCACCCTTTCATTATTCATATATTCATGGTGGTGACCTTACGGCACACTAGATCGAACCTCGATCCTCGTGGTCTTCTACTCAACTATAGCCATCGTCAAACACCCAGTATGTTTAAAACTTATAAAAAGACAATCTAACTCAATCAGAAGTTTGCACAAGATATATATACACATGGAAAAAATGTTTGCCACTTGCGAATTCACAATGCTCCATCTGTCGACGAAATCGAAAAGCTCATGATTACAATGTGACAGTTTTATACATTTTTACACGATACATCCTGAACTTTGCTGCAGAACAATTTTTACTATTTAATATATTAGCTTTATTTAGAATGACTCACGGAGATTTTCGTAACGCAGAGTTACATAAACACGTGGTGTCGTAATAATATTCAGCATAACCCACGTACATAATTCGATTCCGCGGGACACTTTTTCCAGCGGACGCAGGAAAAATTCGCTAAAGAGAATATGTTAACATTCACTTCGGTCTCTTTTCGCTCCGTGTAAAAGTATCATTTGCATAGGGCAATCTTCAAAGAATGCTCGAGTTATTTTCAAATCAACTCAAAACTATGTAGTAAATATTTTTCATAAATCTATAAGAGAAAAGAAACAAGAGAGAGAGAGAGAGAGAGAGAGAGGGAGAACGAGAAAGATAAAGAAAAGTTTATTATGAGGATTCCACAGTCTTATATTACTTTGAGCACTAGGAGAAAAAAACCCCAGAAGATACAGAAAAATGGCCAACGCGCGCAGAAGACAATCTCTGGCTCCGGCCGTAAAAGAAGTAGCAAATATCAAGGAACAAGGAGTTAGCTGCTCGAAACGCTCTTTACTCATTTAATTGCGTATATTATTATTTAATAACCGACGATTTTGCAACGGTCGCAGCATACGTGAAATAAAATTAGTGAGTTTTTTCACCGGCCGATGATAAATTCTTCCTGCATGGCTAATTGCCGCTCGTAAATCATTAATATTATCATTATAAATCTCGTGGCGATATCGTGCGACTGATTAAAATTTTTGCCCTGTGCGTTACGTCTGTGTCTCTCTGGGTTGTCATATCCGAGTAATATATCAACCTCTTTGATTTCGAGCACAAGTATAGAATTGTGAAATTGCGATCATGTGCATCATCTGCGAAAAGCAGCGAGGTAAAATCGCACATGAAACTCGAGTGTCGCGCGAAGCATTAAAAAAAAATGTATATTCGCGGAGAGAGAGAGAAAAAAATAATAAAGACGTCGGAGGCGGTGGTGGTGGTGGTGGCGCACGTAGAGAGCATAGAATGAAAACGAGACCCTATCGGACTTCCAGATCATTGAGTAACCATCCGAGTAAATATTGACAATACTCGCGGTGGTATACTACTACTACGTACGAAAGAGGAGAGACTATATTCCAAATGATATTTCTTATAGCCCACGAAATCAGCAGCGTTTCTTCTTTTCTTTCTTTCTTTTTTCCATCGACGCATGGGTTATTTTTGTTAAAGCTCGCAAGCTCTCGAACGTGTACTCGCGCTTGCAAATATCCTTCGCAACGACATTATATAAACTCATCTCATCTCTCTGCTGCTGCTAGAGTCTATTGTTCTCCAGGATCAATCGTTAACTTCTCTCTCGTTCCTCGCGTTTTACAACTCATGCTGTTGAAGCAAAACAATACGCGGAAGTTCGTTAAAAAATCCGCCGAGTCGTCGTCGTCGTCGTCGTCGCTGGCTGCAAGTTTTATATAAAGGATTATATGGTCGCGCGTGCTTCGTCGATATCGTGCGCGCTGTGCACCTCTTGCAGCTCTTACAGGACAATGAAAGATCGACAAACTCTCGCGTGAAAATTTTGTTCTTCTGCTGCGCGGCTCGCGAGACGGTTAATACTTTCGCGATCCCACATTTGTTTTCGGCACACGCGGTACAGTGTACGACGGACCGCATGCAGCACTTGGCAAAATATAAAAGTGGCGTAAAGAAAAAAAAAAAAAAACGAGAGAGAAGGAGAGGAGGACGAAAGCGAGAGCCGCACACGTGCTTTGAAAAATGGCAATGTGGCAGAGGTTTAAACTACCGACCCTTCCATACACACGTTGCGTGGATGTATGCGTACCGTGTAAGTCTAGTTGCACAGTCAACAAGTCGTGTGTTGTGTTGTTGAAAAATGCATACATATAGCTCGCAGCTAGAGCTATTACACATACGTCTTTTTTTTTTTTGCACGAAATCATGCCAAGAGTACGCGCGGACTGAAAAGTCCTGATTGTTGCTTAATTTTGGCTGCTGTGTGTATACGCTCGTTTACATTGACATGTGCGTAGAGGAGCGTTGAATAGCTTCGTTTACATTGGCTTCGGGGTACCGTTTTGATTGATATGTAAATAGCTGTAAATGATATTTTAGTAATTACAACTATCATTGTTTATAAAATAAATAGTGGAAATGATAACATTTCTTTTTTTATTTTTTTGAAAAACTTCACTCACTCGTAAAATATATATTCCCAAAAAACAATATATTCAAATTACGCACATTTCATGTTCCAATCTTTTTCGAATTACGATGCAAGACACAGAGAAAGCTCTGATTCATCAGCGCGATGTGTTTTTACGATCATGAAGTAATTTGCAATTTGCTTTTACGCGGGGCGCGCGCGGATGGGGATTGATTACGGTACAGGTCATTGCATTAATTAAAATTTGAATACGTTATATTTTATTCAAATTTCTTTATTGGCTCTCTCTCTCGCTCGGGCTTGTAATCTAACGCATTACAAGTTTTCAATGAACCGCAGCAGCGCGGCAGCAACATCGAGGAGTGACCCAATTGCATGCGGGGGAATATGCCATCATGAATCACCATTTTTCATTTACATCGACGTTAATAAAACTTTAAATTGAAAGTAATAGCTTTCGGTGGTGTTTCCAATAGGATCGCGCGCGCAGCGCGTGAATTTTTGCGCGCAAAAAAATACGAAGGCATTCCAATGTGGCGGCTCGGCGCGTGTAAATAGCCACAAGAGTTATTTTTCGTGTGTATACATTTTTACACGCCTGGCTCGATTTTTTAATTTGAAAAAATTCTAATATCGATACGCGCAGCAAATATAGAAAACTCTATTTTCCATTATTTTCCGACGTATTTATGCCTTATTTTTTTCGGAAAAAATCGCGGTGTTTTTTCAATTCCAAACTCGTGCCAAACTCAATATTATATTCACGAGTTTCCGCTCGTTTTTACCCACTATTAAATAATTTTTAAATTCAATAAGCGGCTGCAGCACGAACATGAAAAAAAAAAAAAAAAAGAAAAATATTAGTTTAGTGAAATTGGTTGGTAAGAAAGAACCACCCCGAGCGTGATCATAGGTTTTTTTCAAGATCTATTACGCGCGCTCGATGTATATCGGAAATTTTTCAATAGTTCTGGAATTGCGGAGCCTTTCTCTCGCTTTTCAACGTTTATCGATTATTTCACCGACGAGTAAATTCACGGTACACGGTATATTTCGAGTCCAAAATACACACACGTGCACAAACGTGTAAATTTGCCTGACATTCTGTTCGCCGAGTAAATTGGCATCGCCGATTAGTACTATATATATAGGTCGGCGGTTGAATTATTTAAGGGCCTTGAAATTTCATAATCACTTATTACTACATGCTGCACATATGTACTTGATATCAAATCTTAAAATCATGCGCTATTCCATACATTATTCACTTCGAGCGATGAATACAACATTTATGGCTGTGCGTCGTTAATATTTTGCTCAAATAAAGAAATAAAAGTAGTAATTACAACTCAGTGCCAAAACTCGATATCGCAACTTCTATCGAGCGCAATAAGCGGAATGAAAATCTTTTCTGGTTTTCCATTCATATGTATGTAAAGCACAAGTATTAAAGGCAAACTATTAGAAATAAAATTTCGTAGCAAAACGGCAAAAGCTTTTTATATAAATTAGCATAAGTATTATGGGTACTCGTAGAATATATTCAAGCTCGAATCCGCGCAAAAAAACACACGCTTATAAAATATTTTATTCCATCATATTTTAAAAAGTACGATCAGTTTCCAGTTCTTTTCCGTAATCTCTGAAAATTTAGTGCTGCTGCAGTTGCTATGCAGTCGTATATGTATACCGCTCGTGCACACTCGACAGCAGCAGCAGTAGCAGCAGTGGAAAAATGTATCGCTTCGTTATCCATATTTATCTTTATCAGAAAGTTTTCTCGGCTGTGCTTGTAGTAGTAGTTGTAGTTATACCGCAAAGATTGGGGATGGAATAATTTTTAAAATCAACGCGGCCAGCAGCAGCAGAAACGTGATTTAAAATCGCACGTACGGTCCATTCATCAACAAATTTCGGACGAGCTCTTAGCAATTCTCAGTCGCGTCTCTGTCTCTCTCTTATCTAGCTCTCATTTGCAAAATAGACTTCGCTATACGCGTGGCAATAAAATATCGTCCTTTTTCGTCCGAAAATCAGATCTCTCAACTATACATATATAACGCAATCGTCGAAGCAATTGATATAATATTCCAGGCGGCAAACGATACCCAAGTGATGCGCCACACGCTCCGCACGAGCTGGGGGTCGGGCAAGAAATTAAGAAGTCATACTAAGTTTCCCTCCTCATCCTACTCTTCTTCTTCCACCACCCCCGCCCCCTCTATAGCAAACTTCCCGCTCGAGCGTCAACTCGCCGAAGCTCTCCGCTGCGCCTGCAACACTACTCAGCAGCTCAGCGCGTGGCATTCGGAGCACGTTCATAAAGCTTTAGACCAAATACTCGGAACAGTTTCTCTCTCGTCGGTGTGTGCGTGATGTGATCTTATATTATATGGCTCGCGCTGCAGCCACGCGTGTACGTGTGTGCGTATCTATATACGCATATCATAGATATATTTTTCTCTTTGCACCTTTTCTTCGCGTATAGTTCTTTGACCTCCTCCTCCTCCCTCTTCTTACTCACTTCCTCCTATTCAAATATATAAAGTCCCGCTGAGAAATATTATCTATATACGTTACCTGCACTGCGATTTTTAGTTCGCTCTCGCGCTCTCTCCAATTTCTACTCCTTTTCTTCTTCTCCTCGGCTGAACTTGTATGCGTAAATTTATATCGATGCACAAATTTCTTCTCTCAAAAAAACTATGGTCGACTCTGTGCGCTCCCTATATTCTTTTTTTGCGCTCGCGCAATTTCCTACCCTACTTCTCCACTTCTTCTTTCGTAGTACTTAGCGTTATTTCACTCGTTGCCTTGCCACTGCGGCTTGCAAGGGGCCCTCTCAACTTTTAACTTCTTTTTCTTTCATTTTGGGGGGGTGCGCACATACCTATACACGCGTAATATAAGGCTCTACGCTTTTTCTCTCTCCGCGCGTGCTCTTATATATATTTGAAAAATCTTTTCTTTTTCTGCTATGTATGTGCTGCTGCTGTTCGCGTGCGCTGCAGCTCTCGCGGAGGCACCAAGAGTAATTTTATAGTGTATATAAGTAAGTCTTTCTTCTCTCCCGGACCAGTTTTTCATAGTGCGCCGCAGCACACAAGCGCTCATCCTCCTCCTTTTTTTTTTGACTTTTTTTTAACTCCATTCTCCCTCCGCGTGCATTCTCGTGCTGCTGTTGCTGCTGCTGCTGCTACAGTTGCATAGCACACCGTTCATACATAAATATATGAGCGTGTATCGCTTTATTCTTATACGCACTTTTTTTGTCAGCTTTTTGCCATTCTCTTTCCTGTGTGTGTGTGCTGCGCCCTGTGCTCCCATTTTTCCTTTCACATGTTGTGCTGCCGCGGCGTGCTGCAAAACAATTGCTGTATATATGCGAAAGAGAGAGGGAGAGAAAAATTCTTCCACTAAATTTTCCTTTCCCAAAATCTGCAACCAGATTTTTTATTGACTGCAACGACTAAATGTGTGCGCGATTCAACCCGAATTCCATCGAAAACAATTCGAGTTGTTTGATTTTTTTTTATACGTCAGTGGTGGTGAGAAAAAAAAATTGTTGGGCGCCCCATTCGATTTCACGCGGCATCGCTCATCTCTATGGTGCGAAAGATGAATATTTATTCTCGCGGGGGGTATACAAATTGAACGTAACAAATAAATCTTACAATTAAGCCTCGTACACGTCGGGCATGCTTTTTCATCAAAATTTCAAATTCCGCGTTCGAATCATCGAGAGAGATTGAAGCGCGGTCCCGATACGAGTTTTATCGCCCGAGTAGTAAAATATATATTATATATAACACGGGCGGCGCAGCAGCTATCTTCCTCTCTCCTATACAGAAGAGTAACAAACTCGTAAACTCGAGGCGCTCCTCCTCCTCTCGTGTACTTTGCTTTGGTAAGCTTGAAAATCCTTAAAACAACTCATTGTTATGCCAAGAAATTAGCGTGGCAAGTGTTTGCGAAGCTGCTGCTCGCCCCTCCGTGCACGTGTGTCTTCAGGCAGCAGCAACGGCCGGAGTAGTATGCGCCACGTACCGATATTACCGTGGAGAGCCGTGGCAGTATATACACACGAGCCGTTTTGAAAGAGCTCTTCTCTCTCTCGCTCGCTTCGTTCGCTATCTCGTGGCACGTGTTCAACCGACGTAGCTGCTTATAAGCCTTAAGATGTAATCTGAACACGTTTATAATCGGAAATTTCTTACGCGGAGAGAGAGAGAGAGAGAGAGAGAGAACAACTACCGCAGCAACATCGCCGCTGCGCTGCGCTGCTGGGAAATAAATTTTTTTTTTATCTGCAACGTTGACTCTTGAGGTATTTCAGTTTTCTTTCGCTTTTTTTTGTATATAAGAAATATTCGCAGAAGTATGCCAAGTATTTTTTTTTTAAATTCTTAGGTATAATAGTTTTTAATGAAGTCAAATAGTTCAAACGCCGTTGTGAAATTGTATTATTAGGGTAGCTATATAGCAGCTTCGAGTGGGGATAATGTCCAGTGGGGGGTGACTTCATATAAAAAGAGACAACTGAAACCTCCCGGCACACGTGAGAATTCGAGAGATTAGATGCAACTCAAAGCTGGGTTCGGAAAGTGCTCTCCTATATACTCTCTTTTTCCATATATATATATACGGCACATCGATGAATCCTGTGCAGCGGCAGCAGCAAATTCATCGAGTTTAGTAGCGTAGACGCGCGCACAAACGAAAACAAAAAAAGAAACTCGGAATGGTATATAAAAGAAGTAGAGAGAACGCGAAAAGTTACGCAGAGGCAGAGAATATGGTAATTCAGAGATCGGTTAGTTTAGTTTTGAGGAAGTACGGATTGGGGGTGTGGCAAAGTTCTCTCTGACTCGCGTGTGCTGTGTGTGCTCTTTGCTTTCCTTTTTTTTTCACCCTACATCCTTTTTATTCTCGAGCGAGCGACGATCCTACATGCAAAGTTGGAAACCCGCTCGAGTCCGAGTTTTGTTGGTCCAGAAGAGAGAGAAAGAGAGAGATCGGTTCAACAAATTCTAGTCGTCGTTGCGCCTAATAATAAATGACCCATTCCTTTTTATTATACCGACCGATTGTTATCGAGTCGATGTTTTTTTCATTGGCCTTTCTCTGGGTGCCTTCCTTGGGCAAAATTTGTTGCTAGTTCCATGTAAAAGCGCGCAGTATTTTTTTCCCCCCATTCAGTTGAAACAATGCGCGCGAATTCAAATTTATTCGGAATTGTTTATTCGAATCGGTTCGAGAAGTTATGCGTTTTCAAATTTTCGCATCAATTATACATTCAATTTTATTTATCGCTATTTTTGAGAGTTAAGTATTAGAGGTAAGGTGGGTTTTTTTTTCTCAATTTCATTTACTTGCAAGGTTATTCATTTATTTTTTGAAAAATTTTTGTGATGGTGAATTACAGAAAAGATAAAAAGATTAACAAAAAAATTATTATTTTTAATGAGGAAACTACTTACAATGTATTGACATTAATAACAATAGCTGAAAGCTTAACACTTTCTTATAATACTACACATATTAAACGCAGTAAACTTGAATTTATTGTTCGATAATTTACATTAGAAATTTTTTCTGGCAAATGTCACATAATATTGACTACTGCATGTTCTGAATTGATGTGGGCGTTGAGATAATCTTTTTGTGAGAATGACTTTCCACATATTTTACAAGAATAAAACATATGATTATGCACTGAAATAATATGGATTTTCCGACTAACCTTTTGTGTAAATGACTTTTCACATATGTGGCACTGATAAGAAATATGATTATGGACTGAATCAATATGATTTTTTAGATTACCCTTTCGTGTATATAACTTGCCACATATATCACAGTTGTGAGGTTTCCGATGATTATGCACTGAATCAATGTGGATCCTGAGATTAACCTTTTGTGTAAATGAATTTTCACATATGTGACACGAGTAAGAAATATGATTATGCACCGAATCAATATGCTGTTTTAGATTACCCTTTCGTGCACATGGCTTGCCGCATATATCACAGTTGTGAGGTTTCCGTTCATTATGCACTGAATCAATGTGGATCCTGAGATTGAACTTTTGTGAAAATGACTTGTCGCATACATCACAGTTGTAAGGTTTAAGACCCTTGTGCACCGAATTAATATGAATTTTCAGAGTGGATTTGGTTGAAAATTTTTTGAAGCATATCTCACAATCAATAGTTTGTTTACTTGCATTTACATGAGGATAAGTTTTTATATTCTGTTCGTTGAATTGATTGTCAGTATTTATATCTATAGTTTTTATATTATTACTGAGGTACTTTTCTTTGACTATGCTCTCAGTTTTTATTTTAATCGAGGATTGAGTTTCAAAATTATCGTTAATTTTCATATCTTGATAATGATCTGATTGATAAGACCCGCAGTTTATCTTACCAGGTGCAAATGAATTCACATTGGGCTTCTGATCTTTGCACTCAAACTCTATTTTAATTTCTTGGTTAGGTTGAAATTCGTGAACTCGTTCGTTCACTTTTTCGGGTACTAACAACTTCACGTCGGGTTTTACATCTTTGCACTCAAACTCTGTTTTGATTTCTTGGTTAGGTTGAAATTCATTCATTTGTTGGTGTTCTTCGAGAGTGTGAATCTGTTATGAAATTGAAGTCTTTTGATATTTTTCTCAAGAAATAATAATTTAATCAATTATAATTAATAATTAACTCACGGTATTTTCTTGCAGACGTTGGAGGTATTCCAAATTTTTAGTATCAGATGTTTGGTCTTTGGTTTCACCATCATCATTTTCGTTATCACACATACCATCAGGTTCTCTTTTCACTCTTAAAAAATAGATAAAATTAGACAAAAATTCACTTAGTTGTATATATAGTTGTGTTATATTGTTATACTCCAATTTGCACAATGTCAATTACCTTGCAGCAAAGTTGACTGTACCACTTGACTTCATTGTGTGGAATTCAAGACGAGTTGGCAAGTGTTTACAAATATCAAGCAGAATTAATACCAGCAGATTTAGTTAAGGTGGTAGAAATGTTATTATTAGAAGAGATAGAGATAGCGCAAGTGAAGCTAAGAGTTATATTCGATATTTTTAAATCTCATATTGAGCATGCATTCCAACTGCTACAAATATATACGTACACAAGAGAAAAATTATACATGAAATCATATGACCATGAAATAAAACTGAATTAGTAATAGATATTTTTCCGTGAAAAATGGGACTTACTCAAAAACAATTACATATTTATGTTATTTATATATTTAAATTTTACATATTTAATTACTCAAACAATCTTTCATATTTATTCTTGAATATTAATTCATAATTTATAATATATTATCACTGTAATGGTAATAAGTATACATAAAAATAAGAATAATCTTATTTTTAGGAGAAATTCTATGCCAATGTATTGTCAGCAATTTTTTTAATACCTGCGAGTATAAATTACCTTCGACATAGGAGAGCATGCAGCACAGCCACTTCTCGCGTAATTCTCTAATGACGATATGATAAAATATTTTACGACAAAGTCGATAAAAAGTTTTGAAATTCTCTTTCGCAGTCCGTCAGTTTTTAAACGGCAGTAAGCACTTTTCTTCCGAGCACTGAAATTTTTGGAAAAATTAGAATCGTGTGCATTTCGTGCGTCGCAATTAGCACACCTGAAAATCATGCGAGAGCTTGGCCCGGAATTTTTCAAAATAATTTTCATCCTCATCCATTCTTACAATGGCGAGCAAAACACACATATTACTCGGTTGATTTAGACTATTTTCATTTTACTCCTGGCTAGACAAAGTCAGCAGAAAAATTAGCGCATGGTACACGGCTCGAAGCATAAAAGAAAGAAATAAAACTTCAAAGGAAATCAGCTCATGCGTTCGCGAACGATGAGAAGAGAAAAAAAATAATGCTCAGGCCGTGAGAGATGGTAAGTTTGTTTCTCTCTCTCTCGCTCTCTTCCCATTTTTATTGTATGCGGAAAAACTCGATTCGAAATTTTATTCATCAGCTTTTCGACAACTCACTTTGTTTGCCCCATTGTTAGTCGCGCGCTTGTGCGCTCGTTCGTAAACCGGGCAGAGAACGCACGGCAGATTTTTTTCCCTCCCCCAAGTTTCCTCATAACATTTATGCTCGCGTAATATTTTATGCCCATTTCGCCCTTTTTCGAAAAACTTCGGAATGCCGCGCGCTAGCCAGCCGAAATGTAATGCCTCGTTGTAATGCAAACAAACACAATTCAAACATTTTAATCGATCGCTCTCGACTATGTACGATTTTGGGCAGGACATTTAGTATCTTTTTCATCGAAAACAATTTGGAATCGATCCATTTTTCAAAAAGATTTGACTATTGAAATTACAATGTCACGCTATATATTTACAGTATATCCGACTCTTGGCGCAAAAAGTAATATATATTTTTTTAACTCGGCTCAGATACAGCTTTTCAGCAAAGCTATAAGATTAGAGTAAAAGCCAAAAGCACAAACATATCGCAGTGTACATAGGCGAGGCGCGACAGAGATGGAACTGCTGCACGGAGGGCCACACTATAATACACAGGCTCTCGCAGCTAGCTATATACAGGGTCATGAACGAGCCGAGCGATGCTCGGTGCGCGATAAGCTCAGTCTTTTAGGAGTCAATAGTCCTACGATTATCGGTTCCCCCCCTTCGCTTGCCTCGCGTGCGATTACTCGGGGTTTTTGCCCGGATTTAGATGCTGCGGTAGACGCGCGTCTAAACGAGTTTTACTTCAATGCCAATGTCAAAAATATCATTGAAGTTTCTTTAAAGATGTGTAAACTTGGTTGTAAGGCATCCTAACTTAAAAAAAAAACATATTTAAAAATTTCTCAAATACATTATCATTAATTGGATTGTTTATTATGATTTGCTGTAACAATGATGTAACAAATATTAAACGAATTTTAATTGACCTGAAATCAACAATTGAATGATTGCAAAATATTTCGACTATAAGTTTTTAACTATTTTCTGTACGGTGATACAACTTCAAGCCTTCGCCACTAGATGGCGAGTACCTTTAAATATGAAAATCTGCAAGTGGTAAAGTGAAAATAATTGTATTAATAGAGCATCGTTTTGAAAGTGATAGAAAATTTCTCATATAGAATTATTAATGAAAATTATTAAAGTAAAAATAATTGTACAATGCACATAAGTCAAAGCACAGTTTTTTCTGTACAGATTTTGACGCGATAATGGTGAAAAATATGCCGTGAAATTTTCAAGAGAGTCAAGTTGATAAAATTGTAAACGTAAATGATCATAAGCAAAATAGAAATTTTGTATTACGTTATCAAAAAAAAAAAAAAAATTACCTTCCTCTTGGCACACGTTTCGTCCTTAAAATTTTATCAAATTTCTCTCTCTTCATCCGAATCTAGATGCTCGCACAAACAAATCCTGTTGCTGCGTATGTGTGTCTAGTAGCAGTAGCATCAGCAGCAGTTGCGGAAGAAAGTATGAAAATAGCACGCGCCGCGGAGCGGAGAGAGAGAGAGAGAGATAGACATCTGCACATTGCGCGCGCGATTACAAAGTACCAATATAGCAATCCTTGCACTGCAGAGAGTTCAAAAAGGGAAAAAGCGTTTTTCATAGTATCATTAAGGAATGTAACCCGGCGCGCAACGCGCGAGCTGTGCACAACGCTAAGCGAATACCAAATAAGACGGGAGGGCGCGCGCGCGACGCTCGCTCGCTCGGCTCTGAGCTTTCGTGGAAATCCTCTAAGAAATGGCCAAGTCGTGTGGAGTGTGCTTTGCGCCGAGCCAAAGCTCGAATGCATATATACGTGTGTGTGTGTGTGTGAGTGTAATATATGAATATATACATAGCGTTATACGCGCCAGTGTAAATAAGATCTCTCTCCGAAGTAGCATGTGATTCGTTGGAGGGTGGAGGAGGAGGAGAAAAAAAACGCAAAGTGGCCGTGTATAGCCGTTTGGACACGATCGTAACACATACTCGTCGATCATTGTTCAATTTATTCGAGATCGAAGATAGAAAAAGCTCTCTACTATACCATGGGGCGCGGGCGCAAAATCGACGAGAGAGAGAAGCGTCCGTACCAATAGTAGTATGCGCATAATACAAACTGCTCTCAACACTACAGCGGCAGCAGCGAGCGAGGCCCATCAATCTTTCGGCCAGAAGCTCCGCGCGCGAGAGAGTCGAGGAGGGCTCTAGTAGGTAGCAGCGCGCATATATCGGCAAAATGTCGACGCGCGTTGCGCTGCTGCCGAAGCGATGCGAAAAAAAACTTGGAAGCTTGCGAAGCAGCTTCGATCCTACTGCTATACCTGCGCGAGGCGAGCGAGAAATTATTTTTCCATCGCGTCTCCGTGCGTAAGGTAGGTTGTATGCCGTTCGACATGCCTAAATGTATATATACACGAGGTAGTATAAAGAATGCGATTGCATCGTATTACATCGATTTCAGCGCGCGCAGGTATAGCTTGCGTTCGCGCAAAGATGCTTGCTTGCATTATATTCTCTTTCGCGAGCGCTCGTGTACTAATTCGACGCCTTTTCTTCCTCTTCTTCTTCTTTTCTCCCGACAGCGCAAGAAAGTTTCTTTTTCCTCGAACCCAATCGCGAATAAGATATCGCGGAGAGAACGCCCCGCGTTGTTTCTTTCCTTATTATTATAGCTGCGAGTGCAGCAGCAGCAGCAGCGGTGGAAATTTTTATGCGAGTAATCTTCTTTGGGTTATTTGAAATCACCTTTTGTGAAATAAAGTGCAGTCGAGTAGTATTGAAAGAGAGAGAAAAATTTTTTTTTGCCTACGTGCAGGAACGCGCGAGGGTATGCGTGTATGCGGCCAATTCTCTCTGCTGCGTTGAGGCGATTATTAGAAGTAAATTTAACGCCGAATTTTTAACTTTTGGAAAAGGCAAAAACTCGATTTTGTTGCTACCGTAAACTTTTGTAATTGCGCCGTGTAACTTTTCTTTTTCCAGTTTATGGTGCCGAAATCGAATTTTATTGTTATGAGATTGGATTTTTGCCGAGTGCGTAGTAAAATTTACGTACTATAACCCGCATTTGTTTTATGAGAATTATCATCATATTTTTTTAATTTATTGATACATTGAGAGAATTGAGAAAAGAATCTTTAATGAAAAATTATATTACTTCCATTTTACAAATTATGAGATAAACATGTAAAGAAGTGCGCGTTTTTAAACTCATAAGTCAGGCTCTGTATAGCTCCATTACGAATCGCGAATAAAAATCATTCGGGATAAGTATGCGGCATGCATTTGTATGAGCCATAAATTATTCTCCTTAAGTACTTTCTAACTCCGTTAAATTGAGTCGATTCGAAATAGCTATCTTTGAGAGTCGATTTTTTTCGATTGAATATTAAGATTTAAATTTAAAATTGAAGAAATAATCAACATGAAGTGAGAATTAATTCGAGTGAATAATTGCATTATGTGTGCATTATTGGCTTACGAAATTCATAAAAGAAACATTACATTTTCGGAAAGACGTGATAAGATTTCGATACGTCAGATTTTCGCATTTTCAATATAAAAAATTACTTGACAAAAAAAAAACGTAAGCTAAAAAGTAAAAAGCGTCGAAGCATGCACTCTTGCTTCGCGCTGGCACAATATTTGATGTTTATGGAAGACAGATCAATATTCGAGGAAATTACTTTTTCAATGCAATCGAAAGGTGCAAGGTTTTAAATTTGATGTATTTCAATGACAAAAAAAGAGAAGAAGGAGAGTTTACGGACGGAAAGAAAACTTTTTACGCTTTAAAGAATTGCTGATTGAGTCTAAGGATATTAAAAATACGTTCCAGCGGGGCAAGCAAAAAAAAAACGTGACGAGGGATTGTTCAAATTTTTATTGACAATCGATAAGAAGAAAATGAGTAAGGGATAAATAGAGCGTAATATATCAAGAGAGAAAGGTCGAAGGCATAAAAGATGGTAATTTAACTTTAAAGCTCGAATATCTAAAAAAAAACGTCATTATTGAGATTTTTTTGCAAATAGCCGAGATCGAGAGAAGAGGAAATTTAAAAATTTCGCCGGATAACGTTGCTTGCATTTTCTCAAAATCTCCCATATGCGCATAAACCCAGGATGCATGAATGCATACATGTATGCATAGCAATAAAGTACAGTAAAGTACACAGACGCGGACACACATACACTAAACCATTCATCTCAATTATATGACTACTACTGAAAATGCAATTCACTTCGGCATTGCCGCGCGCGCGCCAGTGTGGCATTACCAGTGTACAGCCAAAGCCTGTATACATATATGAGCATCCTCCTCTCGCATCGAAACTTGATTTACGGGAAAACTCTCGGGTATTCATATCGAACTCTCTTTCTCCGAGAATTATAGTACATGGCCGATTCTCTATCGAATTGAATGTTCCAAAAGAGAAAAAATTTCTTCAACTGGTACAATAAAATCGTGTTGATTGTAAGTCAGCGATGGCCATGAATGTTAAAAGTTATTATCCGATTAACTGCTTTGCTTTGCTAATTATGTAACAAGTTTGCCCATTGGAAAGTGTCTTGTAAGACGTAGCAAGAACCAAAGCAAGAAAAAAAATTCGCAGTCCTTAAGAAATTATATAAAAATGTTCAATACATCGATATGTCGCTTCTATACACAGAAGAACTGTTTAAAGTTTAACATCCGAATTAACGAATACTACATAGTTTTTAATTTAAATTCTTTCTCGCAGAAGTGGTTACGATTGGGTTGAAATAATAAGACGTTGACAGTTTTTTATAAAGCTAGGCTGACTCTTCTCTAAAACTTGCGTTGTTCCTGCTCGAAGACAAAATCGAGAATAAGGCTAAGGCCTCGATTATCTAAGACTAGGCCTTGTTATAAGGCCCGATGGTTGGTCCCCTTCTCCCAGGCTCAGACCCAAAGATAAAATGAGAATTCGTAACTTTAGAATCTTCTCTCTTGATCTCTCATTTGATCATAAAACATGTGTCATGCATTCGGGTGATCTGATTATAAATTTATTAAGATAGAAAGAGTTTTATTATCCTGTTACTCCAGATATCTGATCTCAGGCCACCTCTGTTTACTCAGCTGGCCGCATGGCATCTTCAATTGTGTTATCACACCTCATAAAATTCAAGCGTTGGTCAGATTTCTTATGATGCACTTTATAATCTATATTTTCGTGCACATGGCTATAAGGCTCAAATGCATTACAACTGTGATATACGTGGTATACCAGGAATAGAAATAGATGGAATCCATGGTTTCGTGTCATATTATATACCTATTGGAAATTTCGTAGCCACTTGCGAGTTTTATATACTCCATCTGTTGATGGAATCAAAAAGCTCATCATCAAATGTGACAACTTTAATCATGATAATTTTTGTTGAAATAAAAAACGAATTTCGGAATGTCTATCCTTACATTTTCTTATGAAAACATTAATTAATAATAATTTATAATAATAAATTTAAGAATTTTAAAATTTTTTTGAAAAATAATAATTTTTAAAACCAATAAGTAATAGTAAAAATTGTTCTTGAAAGTTGAACTTTGACAAATAAAACATATAATTTAAAAAAAAATTTATATTAAAAAATATTCTTAGGCTCTTCAATTGAGTTTATACTTTGTTATTATCAATTATCGAACAACGCGGCAAATTAGTATTTACAGAAAATTGGTGAGAAACTCTCAGTGCTGACAGATAATAGTTCACCGCTTATAAAGCAAAAGAAGTCAAAAGGAAGATTAATTTTTCTTCTATTCTCGAGTTCGTGGATAAAGTTCAGTTTTTTCACATTTACCCAGCCTAACAGCCTAGAATTGGCACAGTCGCAGCCAAGGGTGACGAGGCTGCGCTGCAGCAGCATCAGCCTAGCTAGCTAGTGGTGACGGTGGAGGCACCGAGTGCAGTAGTTACACATTCTAAAACTGCATCGACCCGACGACGACGACGAAGAGCCGAGGCTATAATACAATTTTACGGTCTCTGAATCCCCGTAGTAGTTTCATGCGTTACATATATTTGAGTATAAATGTACGTAATTAGTAGCGTAGTGCCGAGCTGCAGTGGAACGAAAACAGAGAGAGGTGCCGCGCGATAAAGATATTTCTTACGCGGGGGAAAGCTCGTAACGTTACATTAAACATTTTTTACATTTCTTAGAGATTTGCTCTCTCTCTCTCTCTCTCTCTCTTATCAAAAAAAGCGCCCTAATGAAAGTTTAATCATATTCGCAGGCACACACCGGAGACAAGGGACAAAAGCACTTTCATCGAGGCTGTCTATCTCGAAGCCAAGTTTTATTTTCTTCTCGTTCTCATCGATTTAACGGCGAAGAATCGGCCGTATATAAGTCACACGGTTGGAACTTCTTTTCACCCTCTCCCCACGTGCGCTGCTGTCTAGGCTGTAATCTCTTTTTCTCTATCGGATTCTAACTGGCACATTCATTTATCCGTTTCTTGTTGCCTGCTGCTGCTGCTCCTTTTTCTCTCGCTCACACACTTGGAAATAATCAACTCGCAAAATAAATTCAAACTTTATTCTCTCGTTTCTCTCCCTCCCGTTTGGACCTAATTTGTCTTCTCCTGTGCAAACATAGACTTGTATTTCTTCGCTTACATTTTTTGCGTGATTCTTCACCGATTATACACCTACAACATTGAAGTTTGAATCTCTCACAATAAACAAAGTAATACTCGAGATTAATTTCATCAAAAATTCGCTGCTGTATTTTGAACAAGAAATATGCCCGCACTTCGCTCTACTTGTTCAAAATTTCGACTTTAACAGAAGCTTAATTTCTCTTCTTGCGCGTTCCTCAAAATTTTCGCTTCTTCTTCTTCTTGGGGGACTGTTTGCACATGTTCGAGAACGGTCTGACGCATGCTCGACCTTTACTACTTAAACTCACCCACGCACACACAATGTATAGTTAGGGCGGCAGTTAGCTTGGCAAAAAACAGAGAAAGAAGAGGCTCTGACGGACCGTGAGAAAAACTCATCAGTAAACAGCGGCGGGGGTCACGTTGTCGGGCCTAGCAAACAGTTGCATCACGCCGACGACGACGACGACAACGACCGATGCTAACACAGAGACAGAAAGAGAATGAGCGAGGAAAGTGAGACCGAGTGGAGAGAGAGAGAGAGAGAGAGACAGAAGCATCCGTTTATACTTTCATGAACTACATCAGGTGTAAAATAGAGTCACTTTATGGTTTCGCGAACACCACCAAAGTGGCTGACGCTACTGCTACTGCTGCTGCTGCTGCTACTACTGCAGCGTCACCCCCTTCCTCTTCCCTCCGCCACGCCAGAGATAGAGAATGCATACGCCCTGCGAGATAGCAGTAGGACTCGCGCAGGCAAGGAACAAAGTTGTTTCTGCTCTACTACTACTCCGCTGCAATCGGTGCGCTTGGATGAGCCGAAATTGGATTATTCGTTTGAAAGGTCTCTCGCTCTGTATATATATACGTATATACTCACCGTACGCAGTAATGATGGGTGCTGCACAACTGCTGCCGCTGCCGCTGCCGCTGCTGTGCGCTTCATGAGCTAATTGCATTAATTGCGAGTCGAATTCAAGTATCACACTTGCAACCTCATCATCTTACCCCTCCGTCGCCGCCGCGTGTGCAGCAGCAGCACCACCTCCCACGAAGACGTTTGCAATTATCAGAAAATTTTTAGATTGCCTCAATTAGTTTTTATTGTACCCGACATAATGAAAGCCTCGACCCGACGATTTGTTCGGGGGCGAAATTGTGAAATAAATCAATAGTTTTATCAAAAGGTTAAAAATATTCATGCTAATGTTAATGTCATTTACATCGGATTGGCCAATGAATGGTCAGAAACAGCCTTGCATTGATATGAAAAAATGTCCGATTTCTATATAAGGGTATTAACTTTCTAAAAACTGCACTTCGTGGTACATACGTTCGGAATATCCATCCCAACGATTATCAAGAAGGTGGATCGTCTTTTGACTTATACAATTATCTTTACTTCGCTACTTGCAGATTTACAGATGAAGGTACTCGCCATCTAGCGGTAGAGGCTGATATTAATTGAAATTGTGTACTTTTTTTGAGCCATTAATGCAAAAACCAAATCAATTCTAAAACAATTAATTTTCAGTTAAATTGTTTAAATTTATATATCGACTGGAATCCTTTCCGTTAATTTTTACATGCATGTTATTTTATTTTCATGCATTTTACGTGCTTTTTATGTTAATGATAAGTCGCCACTGTTAGATTAAGTTTTAAGGAAAAAGGATTGTAAAAGTTACTTAAATAAAATTTATTATCGCCTACTGTAATTTTCATGTCCGATTTTGCATTTAATCTGCATTAAAATTAAAATATTTTTCAACAGTGAGAATTTAAACTCCTTACAACTACAATCTTAAGAAAGATTAATATGATCGAAGTTTTTGATAATATAACATAATACAAAGTAATACTCAATCAATTATTACAAAACGAAGAGTTAAAAAGATTTACTGTAAGAAATCACGAACAAAGCCTTAAAACCCATTCAACATTACAAAATAGGCCTCGGGTCAAAAAATACGACGAAGCCCACGACACTTTTCAGAAAGCGCGTAACTCGCTTGAATTATATCTTTTTGGAAAGCGTATATAATTTGCGCCAAAGTGCGCTCGCCGGTGCGCATTTAACTTCGTAAAAGTGTTGTTGCCAGCTCAGAAATGAAAAAATGCTGCGCCGTGTAGCGCCCGCCGGAAAAGTTTAAGTTGCAAGGGGCTACATATACTTTCTGAGCCCATACTTAGTTATTCCTCTTTTTCTTCGTCAGAGAGAGAGAGAGAGAGAGAGAGAGA
>CACVKI010145043.1:31020-61565 GCA_902732785.1 Trichogramma evanescens
GCCTTAGATCCTAGCTTAAAATCTCTTAAGATGGCTGCCACTCAAATTCATCATGGCTGCCCCCTACTCTCCATCTCCCTTTTAAGATAGGATATGGCATTCATTCAGGCGCATAATAGTCCGGGCGCTAGGTACGGTTTCGTATGCAACTCGAGGTCCCCGCGGGAACCAAGTTTTTATTAGTGTTTTTTGGTGTGCTGAATCGATTTTTTTAGGGTGCCAAGCGCTAAAACGGTCCGTTCGAAAATTATTAACAAACTTATTGTTTATAACTAATGAAATCTCTTTTAAAAATTCTTTGACTAATTCTAAGACTCTTTTGTCCTTTGCATTTTCCCGTTTAAGACGCTCATCACCGAGTAAATAAATCTCAAAGATTAAAAATATGATTCGTTTCTAGAAAAATTCAAGTGTAAAAAACCACCTTTATGATCTTTTATCTTGATAAGGAGCGTCTTAAACGAAAAAATGTAGAGAACAAAAAAGTCTTAGAATTAGTCAAAGAATGCGTGTGAATTTTTTCAGATTTTTTAAAAGAGATTTCATTAGTTATAAACAATAAATTTGTTAATAATTTTCGAACGGACCGTTTTATCGCTTGGCACCCTAAAAAAATCAATTCAGCGCACCAAAAAACACTAATAAAAACTTGGTTCCCGCGGGGACCTCGAGTTGCATACGAAACTGTACCTAGCGCCCGGACTATAATTGGCTTATCCATAGTACGTGCGATATATGCGGATAAAAATTCACACAAAAGATAAATTCATCTGTATGACACGTAATGACACAATTCGTGTGATGTTAGGAAAGGAGTTAAATTAGTCTTTGCGAGCGTCAGGTGGTAATGAAATAACTGTGGCAGCCCCGTCGATAATTTAACAAAAAATATCTCTGCTTTTGTTCTTCTTACTTTTAAAAACGTGATGTTTTTTTTGTGTTCTCTGAATAGATGTGTTGTGATTGGTCGTTTGAATAAGGTGTGATGACGTGTAATGCATTGAGCGCGAGTTTTTAAATTACTGATCACATGTTATAATCGAGTACAGATACGATACATATCAGCGAGCAACGCGCCAAAACATGTTAGTAACTTGTATTATATTAGTGTCTTAAAATTTTCGAAAATTCGTATAAAGCACATCGAAACGCAAGCCCAACCATGAGAAAATTATCACGCGCCAACATTAGTCTTTGCGGTGAAAATAAAATAAAGGAATAAATAAATGATCGAGCTCTGCAACTTGATATGGAAAATTTGCTCGGCTACACAGCCTGCAGTTAATGAACGTTTGAATATCATTACAATTTGCGTACGTGTGAGGCTACATGTCGTTAGAAAGTACCCTCCGATCATCGCACGCTTCTATTTTCACGAATCTTTTAATTTTTTCTGTTTTTTCCTTTTCCTAGAAACCATCATTTAGCGGATCGAATCCGTCGCGATCGCTTTCTCGCGGTATACTTATATCCGCTAATGAAAATAACTAATATATCTTATCGCATGTATAATTATATACGGAGTGCAAAGTGATATTTAGTTTTAGTACGGTAAATTGATTTTGCTCCTACTTACACCTATAAATCGATCATTTTAATGCCACGTCCGAGGATATTCAGCTATAGGATGGGTTTTAAGTTTCAATTGAGCAGCTCTCGGACGCGTATCGCTCCGAGGCACAATTGAAAGCTAATTATCACGCCATCGTTGAAGTGCATTACTATCTCACGAACTGTTTAATAACAATTTAATCTTTCCTCAGGTTTTCTTCTATTCGGAGACAATGATACGAATAATAATAGCCGCTAAAATCGGCTCAACTGCAAGCAACTGGTGACTTTTTAAAATTTTGTTTTCGTACACAAGAAGTGAGTGTATATATGCCGAATCTGGTTACTGATCATCGACGATCGGCCTTCGTCTTACTCTGAATTTGCGGCTTTATCGTATACGACCAACGTAAATATAATACCTACTCTCTCTCTCTCTCTCTCTCTCTTCCCTGCCTCTTTTTCTCTCTCTTCCTTATATTCGGTCGTTTCTCTCCTTCGAATGGCCGAGCTTAATGCTGCATCACTTGGCTCTCTCCCTCGCAAACGGTGTCATTGTTGTTCACCAGTCGGCATTCGAAAGAACAATGGACACGAACGAAGCGGCTATACTCGAAAGAACAACCGGTTGAGATTCTTGTTGGAAGTGAAACTTCTTTGCTAAGAGTTAATCGCTGAAAAACGAGCAAAGGACCTCTGCTGTTTTAAGTAATTGAATCACCGAAAAATTATTGAATCTGACTCGAAGTGTAGTGAGTTAGCACCTATTTCAATTGCTGGATTAAAATCAAACGAAAAACGTCAACCGACTGACCGGAAAAAATTTAAACAAATTACTATATTTTTGTCATCTTAAACCAATGAAAAATGGATCCTATTTTAATTTTTCCATAAAATGGTCTTAGTTTAAAAAAATGATTCAAATTGTAAAACAAAAACAAGTTAAAATACAAGTACTTTTCAGTCAGTTAAAAAATCTCGTGCAGAAAATAATATTCACTTGAGTAATATTAATTTTGTTGTAAGAAAGTAGGGGCTATGAATACGTGCGTAAATGACGAAAATATCAATAAAAGTACACGGGCAGACTTGGCATTTAAATTGCTGTGAGACTTGTTTCCTAAGGCTAAATTATTAGTATTAGGGCATTCAAAAGCAAGTCTTATGTGGATGTATCAAATGAATCGACTCGTACGATGGCTCAGTATCTTATGACAGTATGCTAAAATAAATCAAATGCTCAGCGCCGAAAATCTTTGCTATTTTTAACAGTGTATATTCAATTAATTTACTATAATGCTGAGTAACTCATTTTTTTAGTGGAGAAAAATAAAATTATATTTATTCATTAAACTATTTTTGATACATTTATCATACATTTATTATATATTATAAAAATATATTTATTTGTTTGATTATCGTAAAAAATTGGAAAAATTTTATACGAGGGGACATGAAAAATTACCGCAAATATGATGATCGGTATCACGAATTTTGACTGCAATCGTCAAGCAAATATTACATAAATCATCGTTATTGATCTTTGCTTTCGCTTTCCCACATCGTCGGAAAAATCTTCTCCCACACGTGCGCGATAAAAGCCTCTTTGTGCTCATCGAGAAGTTTACAGAATGTTTTCGAGCACGCGAGCTTGTACAAGCTGGAAAATCGGAATCGTTCGGCCGCCTGTTTGGGTTCCAATTTAACCAGAGCGTAAAGCGTCGTATCCCGATGCAAGCTTATTTTTTTCGCATCTCTCGCGAAGCCTTCGTGTCTGTACCAGTGCTTGTCACGATTCACACTGCTGTCGTACAATTGGTACTTGTCCACTAATGTCTTTATCGTGTTCGCGTGCGACTTCTTCAATTGGAATCCTTTTGCTTTAAGATGCTCGACGATGGCCATGACGCCGGCAGTTATTCTCAATCGAAAATCATGCTGCGTTTCACTTTTCTCTTTTTCCAATATCTTGCCTTGCGAGTAACCCAAGTTACCTGCTTTGGGGAAAACGAAATTCCTCAATTCAGCGCCACGATATAAGAGACGTTCGACCACACCGGGCCTGATGTTTGCCACGGCTAAATTCAGAGGCGACCTATAAAAGATGTCGTGGGCGTCGATATCCACCTCTCGACCGAGCTGATCGCAAATCACGAAGAACGTCTCCGTCAAATAGCCGGTGTCGTCTACCTCGCCAATGACGTGCAGCGGAGTCAACCCTCGCTTGTTGACGGCATTCGGGTTCGCGCCTTTTCTCAGCAGAAATTTGGCCACCGTCCCGTGGCCGCGGCGCAGAGCCCAGTGCAACGCCGTGTCGCCGGACTCGTCCGGCGCGTCGATCTCCACCCTCCGCTTGCTGAACCGGAACATCGACTCCAAGAAATCCGGGCCGCGAGTGCGATGGCCCACGCAGAGCAGCAGAGGTCTGATTCCTTGCTCGTTGGCCGCGTTCGGATCGGCGCCCGTCACCAGCAGCAGCTCGACCATCTCCCTGTTGATGCCCTTGTCGTCCCAGGTGCCGAGAGCGAGGTGAAGCGGCGTATCGTTGTTTTTCGGCCAGCGGAGATTCGGATCGTGGTCGTGCTCCAGAAACGCGTTCACGATGAGAGTGCTGTCGGTGAGGCAGGCCACGTGAAAGTGACTCAGGCCCGACTCGTCCACGTAGTTCAAGTCGAATCTGTCGTAGATTCCGAACAGCCACTTGATCAGCAGATTCTCGCGACTCACTTTGCGGGTCAATCGGCGTCTGGCGGCCCGATGCAGCGCGGTGGTGCGTCTCAGCGTGGGCCTGCCCGCGTCGTCGAGCTGGCCGTCGAGCTCGTCCCTGTAGCCGCTGTTGAACACGAAGCCGACGAAGGTCGCGGCTTTTTTGTCGCTGGGATTCAGACCCCAGTAATCCACGGAATCCAAGAGAAGACGGTCGATCTCTTCGGCTCGAAAGATTTCACGGAGATTCGGAGGCGGGCCCTGCCAATCGCCGACGAAGGGATAGATGCGATCGAGAAGAGCGTATCGCTGCGTCTCGACCTGCCAGTTGACGTGTTCTCGCAGAGTCCTGATAACTTCTACAATTATGTTTTTCTTGAACTGATTCATGATTTCGCCGAGTCTATCTTTATTGGTTGATTGCGCCATTTTGCGCACTCGCTACACACGGCACGAAATATTTTATTATATTTAAATTTTCTCAACGATTTATTTTATGTCGAAAGTAAAAAAAAAAGACGTGGACTTCGCGAGAGATACGACAAGTATAGGGCGAGCTACGTACTCGGTGACAGTTGGAAAGTGTGTACAACGATACGCGATAATAATATTATAAATAGTACACGGGCGAGGTATAGGCCTTCGCCCATACTTCGCTGTATTTACAATTTTCATCGATTACCGCGAAGGTACTGTGAACTTAGGTAAGAATAATTCGGAGTAAATACAGCGAAGTAGGGGACACTCAGCTCGCTGTGTTTACGCTTTCTACATTACAATAAAAATTATGAATAATGGGTATGAAAAGTAATACTACACGGTAACTATAAGATTTTTCGACGATCTCGTCGGCAAGCTTTTTAGGATATAAGACGCGGTCAACGTGAATTACATCAACGACAAAGGATTCTCGCATTTTCACGCGGCCTGCATGTGTGGCTGCGACGACGTCGTCGAAAGATTCCTCGCGTCCCGCCGGACGAATCCCAATCTCCTCCTCGCGCAGTTTACGTTCGATTTGTCGCTATACACTTGGCTCTGACCCATCGTCGTGTCGGGATCGTCGAACAGCTGCCGAGAGCCGGCGCCAATCCCGATCGGAGCAACGACGCTGGATTGAGACCTCGCTGCACTATGTCTCAAGCGTCAAGGACGATGCCTTCGGTCTGATTGAGCTATTTTTCAGGATCGTCGACGAAATGCGACTGCAGGTGGAAATCGACGCAAAGGACAGACACGACAACACATCGTTGCACATGGCTGCGACCAATGGATACAGAAATCTGGTCGGATTTGCCAGCTGTCGAGAATATATCATAATAATATATTATAATAATTTTATTATATAAAATTTAAACATAAAGTTTTTTATAATTATAATTAATTATAATTATTTAGTTGTTGTTGCGCCTGTAGGCATGTGCAGCTGGCTGCGTCACTTGGAGACCGGGAATATTGTTGAAGTCTAGCATCTTCATCATATTGACTTATACAATTAGTTTGCCGTTGCCACTTGCAGATTTACATATTTAAAGGTAGTCGACATCTAGCGGTCATTGCTGGCTTTAAAAATGATTGACTTTTCGTACAATTTTTTTATAAGTATAGAACATAAGTACAGAATTGATTTTTTTTTATCTTTGAGATCGCCGAGTTACTCGACCCTCGAACAGCCGCGGCCATTCCTCGGTACGAGACGCGTGGGTGACGATCAGGTGCAGGGCCGTCGATCCATCAGCGTTGGCCACGCACGGCTCGGCGCCTCGTCTCAGCAGCGCCCGGGCCAGCCCCACGCGATCGTTCGCTATGGTCCAGTGCAGCAGCCTCAGGCCGGTTTTTGGCCAGCAGCAATTGGGATTCGCGCCGTGGCGAAGAAATTTCTCGACGACGTCCACGAGGTCGAATTCGCACGCCACATGGAAATGCGTAAATCCAGTCGCGTCGATGTAGTTCGCCTCGAAGCTATCGTATATTTTAAAGAGGTCACCGACTATGGTGATCCGGTCGTCGCGCTTGGCGCCAGCGAAATGATGCAGCGCAGTGGTGCGACGAACAACGGCCGGCCGTCTTTATCCAGCTCGGGCTCGTCTTTGTAGCCGCTCCTGATCACGTACTTTACGAGTGGAGCTCCTCTAAAAATGGGATTGGAGCTGAAATAATTTTTTATATCCTCCTTGAGGAGCCAATCGATTTCTTCTCCTCGGAAAATTGTCTCTCCCAACTTCTGATCGAGTGGTAAAATCGACGGAGAAATTCGCGTCGCTCCTCTTCGATCGCCCAATCGATGTTTTTGCGAAAAGTCTTCAAAAGCTCGATTCTTTGTCGGTCGAGCTCGTCGTTGTTCGTGGACATGATCGTTTTGGGCACTCGCGACACAACGCACAAAGTAACTTATAATAATTTGAAGATGCACAACGTGTTCACGCTGCGATGTTCTAAAGTTAACTGAGCATCGCAATAGAGAAGCAACGTTCTCGTCGATACACGACACGAGTTACTTTACAATTGGATATCTTGCGTGTTATGACTCGTCACTTTTTAATACAGCACTGCGCACACTGCTGCGATACGATAAAAAGTGTGGGCGTGAGTAAACACGTGCGCGCAGCAATTCCTTTGTTTCATAACAGTTTTTTTTCGCTCTTTTGACTTATACAATTATTTTGGCTTTGTCACTTGCAGATTTATAGATAATAGTACTCGCCATCTAGTGGTGAATGCTTGAAGTGGTTTTATTGTATTTGTACTTGAGAACTGCTCTGCACTTTTCGAAACAATAAAATTATCGTTTTCAGGTCATTTAAATTGCACGTAATTTTTGCCTCACTATTCTATTAAAAAATTTAACAAAGGCAAGTTATTACAGAAAATGTACTTTAAAACATTTCAAATGGTAATTTTTAGTAATTAGGTAATCTTTTGATACATCGAATTTGATAATAATTAGGAAAAATAATCTTGTTCCTCAAAAAACCTTTATATCCGTAAATCTGCAAATGGCAAAAGCAAACTAATTGTATTAGTCAACTTTTACTATTTTGTTAATCTACTTTCACGTAAAAGAACATAACAGTTTACGTGATCTGGATAAATTGGAGAGAAACAAAACTTCCTCCACTTTCGCATTAATTTTGTTAGAAATGTTTTTAAAATTATTCAGTATGAGACTAATTTTCTGCTCTCGTTTTTACTTGTGCGCAACCGAGTTCAAAAGGAGCTTGCGAGCCAATTAGAGGGACGAGATCAAAGCCCTAGACGACATGCGCATCGAGATTCTGCGCAAAGACAAATGCCAATCCGCTGCCAGTAGTAGTCTCGGCGGTCTGTCCGGCCAAAATTTTGTCATTGATTTGTGATGCGATTTTCAACAAAGATAAAATTGACGATCCAATCCATCGAAGGAAAATTTTTTTACTAAATTATGTACCAGTCGAGAAAAAACGTAAAACATGCCTTTATAAAAAAGAGTGCGAATGATTGCATTTATTACCGAGTTTAGTCGATGTTCGAGTTATTTCTTACTATTTTCCTATTGTCTTGTTTGAATTCGATCCAATATCGTATTATAAAATTGACTAAAAAATTAAGTCTTACTCAATAATTATGATTATACAGCGGTGACGAGCGAAGGCAGCCCTGCACACCTTTCTCACTTTATACACGTATGCTTCGTTGTGTCTGTCTCATCGAAGTCTGAATCGACACAGTAACGAGTGGAGATAAAGTCTTCATTCTATGAACTATAAGATTGAAGTCAACATTGGTTCATCAGAATAATTATTTAGTTTATTGAAAAAAAATCAATTGTAAAAATGTATTCATAAATTCATTGAGGTAATTAAAATATCATTTCGTTTCATATTTCTTATTTTTTATGATTTTTTTTTTTTAATCAAATTAAAGTGATTATATGGGTTAAATTTACCAAAGGTATTCATGAGACGATGCATCATTCGAAATTTTATTGAACAATAATCTAAAATATGTGTAATTGGTAACTTTTCGTTTCTTTCTTTTTCTCTTAGCTATTCAAATTACTATAAGAATTCGGTGCTCTCGTCTGCTAAAGACAAAACATTCTGGTTTAAATCCTGGTCTAGACTGAAATTGTTTCACTTATTACAATTAATTCAATTTATAGCAGAGTTGGAGAAATAATCTTTTAAGATGTTTAATTTAGTTGTGCAATAAAAATTTATCGCTGAAAGAACAAGTTAATCTTTAGACGTGACAATTGCAATAGAAATGTAATATTATGAACATGAAGAAATCTGTCATTAATTTAAAGTAGCTCATTTAGAATGAAAAGTCAATATTTCAATTCATTCAACGACTTATCACCGTGTGAATTCGGATAGATAAACAAGACAATTGTCACGATGAAAATCGGTGAATTTTATATAAAATGTTATTATTTCTGCTAAGCATTTATACATTAAACAATATATAAAATCAACTCGATCAATAAACTATTAAAGCTATATATAAACATGATTAAAAAATATTTGATATTTTTCAGGTACGCATACGGTAGCGCGATCGGGCTCTCGTGTGCGCGTCCGCGCGCGAACGACGTGTATTATGTATAACATTATCGATCGTTCACTGAGCGCGCGCGACGACGCGAACGAGAGACTCTCATGCATCTCGAAAAATTGGCCTGCCAAGCCCCCCTCGATTGGCGCGTAATTTTACAAATTATGCTGGAGGGGCGGCACGAATTTTTCAAGATCAAAAAAACCGTTCACGGTTGTTCTCGCCCGCGTTGTATATGTACAATAACATTTAAATTTTACAATTATATGAGTAGTCATAAAGTAGCATTTTACACAAATCGTTGCGCATGTGTAGAATCGCGTACTGTATGTTAAAATCACAGTATATTAATCCTAAATCAAGACGTAATTGATAGAGTCACTATAAGTAAAGATTAATAATTAATTTAGGAGGGAGATCCTTTGACGGATCATTTAACGATAAAATACGAGAAGAGGGTGGTAGGCGCGCCTGCTTCCTCCTGCTAAACGAGCGCCTTGAGTATATCGGCCATGAGATACGGCTTGACATCGGTTAATTGTCGAAAGCTCGGCGTGTCGATGATCTCGCGGATATTGGTCTTGACGTAGTTCAGCGCCGTCTGCTTCAGATTCTGGGCGTTGTGCATGTCGGCCATCAGCAGCAGCTCCACCGCGTCCTCGACGCTCATGTTGACGCACAGCTCGTACTCGCAGGCGGTCTTCAGGCCCTCCAGGGCGTACTGCTCCGCGGCCATCAGCAGCGGCACCGTCTTGCCCTTGAAGCAGGGCACCCGACCCGTGTAGATGTACTCGAGCAGCTGCTTGATCAGCTCCGCGTCCCAGTCGCGGAGCTGCACCTCGTTCTCGCGCGACTCGCGCATCTTGTGCTCGAACATGGCGGCGAACACGGGGCTGCGCGCCGCGAGCACGACCTTGTGCGCCTGGAGCTTGGCGCCGTCGCGCGCCACCAGCACCACGTCGCTGCAGCGCTCGCTCTCCAGCAATTTGCCGTAGTCCTCGGCCAGCTGCTTGCTGAGATCGGGCACCTGGGGCACGTTGCAGTCGTAATTCGTGTGCTCGAACGTGCCGTCGGCCGACCTGATGAAGCACTTGAGCCTGAGCCGATCGGCGACCAACAGATTATTGGCCGGATTCAGGACGTAGTCGCGACGCAAAAATTTCGGATGGCCCGACATGCGATTCTGATAGAAGACCCACTTGCGCGACGGCTTGTGCTCGTTGATGTCCCGGCCGTGCTTGTCGACGACGCAGAAGCGAAAGTCCACCACGACCGAGGGCTTGTCGCAGCTGACCAGGTGCAGAAACAGCGACAGGTAGTCCTTGTACTCGTGATGATTGCCCGATGGATAGAGCACGATGCGCCACTGCAGGCCCGGATCGTTCGTCGGCGAGAAAATCTATACACAGATACGCACACAATGAGAAATTTTCGATTTATTACGATTGATTATTCGAGGCGTGTGAATGATATGCGCTCACCGTCGATTCCAGCGGCTCTCCGGGCTTTTCCTTGAAGAAGCTGAAATTGTATATCGTCCAATTGAACTTGCAGTCGTTTACTTTGACGTGAGTTTGACAGCACTCTCGATGTTGGACCTCAGGCTTCGTGGCGATCATCTTGCGTAAACAACTACATAACATCGAATCACACAAATCAATCGAATTACATATCGGCACTGTTATTACTTTTGTCATTTCGTTGTTCTTACCTGAGAAAAAAGTCGATGTTGATCCGCTGTCTCTTTCTAATTTTAATCTCCCGAGTCTGCCCGTATGTATACGTCGAAAAGTAAAAATCAACGACGAAAGATTCTCATCCGCGCGGGTCTGTTGTTGTTCTGGGATGTATAGAGCGCCGTGTGTACGATATACGAACCGATTGTATATCGTCGTATTGTAAACACACACACACACACACACACACACACACACGAGGAGATCGCTGGTGGTGCACGACACAGAAGCAGAGAGCGGGTGTACTACTACACGGTATACACAGTCTACACACGTGGTAGGATGTGCTGCTGCTGCTGCTGCCCGGCACGATCGAGCTACGACTAACTACAATCGACTGCTTGTACTGGACGCTGCTGGTCGATAATGTAGAACTCCTCGGGGCGATTGGCACATCTATAAACAAAAAACAGCTGATCGATTCGGAATTTCGTCGTGTATGATTCTGGAAGGTTTTTCGACAAATCTATAAATAGCGAGATTCGAGTGAGTTAATCGACTCTTATGATTCCCTATGTGTAAGCCTTTCAAAAGTTTTCTAATGATAAGAGTCGCGACATTTGTATTTGAAAAAACACGATGAAAGATATCTCGTACACACCGTTAGAATCCAAAGTCCAAAAAAAAAACAGCACAAATTTTCACTCCGATCGAACGCGAAAAATATTCGTAATTTTATCAGTCACTCTTTAGAAACTCTCTCAACGAACTCTCTCTCTCGCACGAAGATCTGCGTAGTGGCCTCGGCAAAAATTATATCGATGATGTGTTTCATTGATCACTGCTCGCTCGAACGAACGAGAGACACGATGCCATTGACCCTGACAAAACAGCTCGTGCCGCTGCCAGCCCATGCCTTTCTCGACTGTTTTGACCGTTTTTACGTTTTACGTTCGTATTCGCGCAGTTAATACGGTGCACGGGTGGCAACGACGACGACGTGTCGCGATTCGCGCGCGCCGAATTTTCGTGTCTATACATGTTATGTTATATGCTACAGGTGTCGCGTACACACACCAATTGAATTGGGTCGTGCACGCAGAATTTTCATTTCATCAGAAATTCTTCGACCTGTTTTTCACACAGAATTGCCAGCGGATTTCGTCGATGTGAGATTGCAAAATTGAATCGAAACTCGCGTTCGAATCGCTAAATAAAACAAGTGTATGCATATCTCACCTCCGCGCAGCGATTCTCTCCGGTATATACAGATACAGCTTGACACTCACGTACACGGACTTACACTAAACGCACGCCAACCGCCACTCGGAGCTGGTCTTTTGGGGACTGTTATTTGAAAGCGTTAAGCGACTAACTGCGCGGGGCACGAGCGAGAATTGTATACTGAACTCCGAAAGCGGCTTTTTCCGGCTCCGCGAGAAATTTGTTATAGGCTAACGTCCCACTAGATGAACGATGACGGACAGATTACTATCGTTACATGGGTTACGTTGACCAGACATTCGTAAAAAAGTTTCAAATTTTCGTCTTCTACGCAACGAGATTCGAAAACGATCGATGCTCGAGTTCTGGTATCGGTCTCGAATTCGATTCCATGAGCGGTCGTTTTTTGCGTTCAAATTATAGAATCGGGATTTTTTTGCTTGAAAAAAGGTCGAATATGGTCATTCTCTTATGTACTAATCTGAAACAAATGTGCGAAATGCAATACATCACACTGCTCTCGGAGTGCAATAGGCGCGATTAATTAAACACGCATTTGCGACATAATTTTTTCCAACGCACACACGCACGAGAACACGGTCGCGAATCGATTCGAATCAAGGCGAAGTAGCCGTTACAAACGCCTATTGGAGTCGTCGTCGTCGTCGTCGTCGTCGCGATTACATAAAATCTTGGCCGGTTTTTATTATTTTTTTTTAGTACGTACGATATAGTGCACACACACACACACGCAGGTAACTTACATAATTCCTCGGTGGGATTGATCGTGATCGTTTAAATTGACATTCGAATCCGTTTAGCCTCGCGCATAAATGCAACAACCTGTCGTTCCTCCTTCGCGGCGGCGGCGACGCGACTTATCCCTGCGTCCAATGCAACCCGTCCCGCACCTGCCGCCGACTCCCGAGATCGTTACATTATGGCAAGCCCGCATTCGCACGTCGAACGTGCAGATAAACGGAGTTTCGTTATACAGATCGTGCATTGTTTGTTCGATTGTTGAAAAATCGAGTGGTTATTATTATTTATAAAGGTTTGCCTTCCCGGAAAGCCTCTCGATAAGAGACGGCGAAGACGATGCGTGTATGTGTGTTGCCGGCATTCACGTTTGTGCCGTGTCCGTGAGTGCTGCTAGCCAATGATACTCCGATGCCTCGCGCGAAGAACAATAACACTGCTGCTGCTGCTGTCGGCTTCTGGCACTTGGTGTAAACAAACACGGATCGCGTCGTGCAAAAAGACATCGCGTGTCTCTCCTCTTTTTTTCTTCGCTCCCTAGCTAGCAAAGCACACGATCGACGACACACCGTTGTGTTGTGTGCTTCTTATCGCCTCGCGAAAGGATGTGGTAATCGCACTGCAAAAACGAGTCATCGCGTCGACGACGAGCGACATTATAACTCATTTTTTCTAACGGTAAAAGAGTTAATATTCTCGATAGTTTGTTCAGCGCAGCGAGGAGGGTTACGGACTGCATACACGCAGCCATCGCAACGCGAGAGATTGGAAGAAAACTCAGGAGAAAAGTATGAGAATGTTGCCCATTACTGCGAGCGAGTTATCCAAATCCAGAGAGTATCAGAGTTTTCGCAGTTCCATACCGCTGAGAAAGATAGTCGTTGACTCCGATGGTTTGAAGGTTAGCAGCTTGTTATGTTCTCTAGTATGTGGTTTGGTTGTAATCAGTAATGTTTTAAAGATCAATTTATCATTTTTGAACAAAAAGTTGCTGTTATCATTTTTTGATTATTTATAAATAATCACTAAATTTTAAAAGTTTTATTGATTGTCTGAATGTATAAAAATATTAAAGTTTACATTCTTTCATATTGGTAAGACACTTTTATAGCTCACTCGTGTAGCATTTTCTTACATAAGAATATAAGAATATTCTTTATGGCGTTGAAATGAACAATTAGCAAAGAGTTACATACTGCTACGTTGTAAACTCAATACAAATATTTAACTTATATTTGTAATTAGTATTTTGCCAATTTAAAATCTTATTTAAAGTACTTTGTACGTCAATATGCTTATTTTTAAAATCCAGCATTATAATTGGATTAACACTATATTTTAGTAGCATGAATATGTATCTTCTTTAATTAATTCTGCAAAGAGTTCAATGTTTTTTTTTTCTTGATGTTAGTTATGTAATCAATATGAATTGATAGTACACACTTAATTGAAATGAGTAAATGAGCAAATCTTGGAAACAAGTTTTGTGTAGGTATACATGTTTAGATTAAATTGCTTAATGATTTTATTTTTATTATTTTATATTATAATTATACATTGAAAAACTCTCTAGTTAAGATAATTCAAATAAAAATAAAATTTTAAAATATTGACATTTTTTAGGGGTGGAAAGTCTATGATTCAAGTCCAAAGTCAATAAAATGTCCTCTAGTGTGCCTTCCTCCCGTAAGCGGAACAGCTGATATTTACTTCAAGCAAATCTTAGGTCTGTCTGCTAAAGGATATAGAGTTATCGCTGTAAGTTTATATAACTTTTCTTATGAAAAATTAATTATTTAAAACTCTCATTCATTACTCATTTTTTTTTCATTTAGGTGGAACCTCCTGTTTATTGGGACGTTAAAGAATGGTGCAATGGTTTCAGAAGACTTTTGGATTATTTGCAATTAAAAAAAGTTCATCTATTTGGTGCTTCATTGGGTGGGTAACTTTTTTACAAAATAAGTCTGATTTTTTATAAAAATGTAAGAAAAAATATAATTTCATTTGTTTTAACACATTTTAACAAGAATTTTGATTATGTGACAGGTGGCTTTCTTGCTCAGAAATTTGCTGAATATGATACTCAAAGTTCAAGAGTAGCTTCGCTAATTCTGTGTAATACATTTTTGGATACATCAATTTTCAGTTACCATGACTCTGCTGGCATGTGAGTAAATAAAAAATATTTTTCAAAGTACCTCTTAACTTTATTTATTTGAAAATGATCATTTATCAATGTTTTCACAGGTTTTGGATCTTGCCATCATTGGTTCTTAAAAAAATGGTTATGGGTAATTTTCGAACCGATAAAGTAGATAATGAAATTGTTGATGCTATTGATTTCATGGTTGAAAGGGTAAAACATAATTTCACTTAAAAACTTAGATTTTTTTAATATTCTTGTATGAATAACTTAATGATAAAATTACAGCTGGACAGCCTCTCTCAACAAGATTTAGCATCAAGGTTGACCATCAATTGTATAAATTCATCCGTTCAAACTGAAAAAATACGCCACCTACCCATTACAATAATCGACGTTTTTGATGAATATGCCTTATCCAATGATGTCAGAGAAGATATGTACAAATGTTACCCTAATGCTAAACTAGCACATTTAAAAAATGGTGGCAATTTTCCTTACTTGAGTAGACCAGCAGAAGTAAATTTACATTTGCAGGTATCAACTGTAAAAGCTAAGAATCATTAATTTCATTTGTACTCAAAATATTAATATTAACTTATTATTTTGTGTTAGATTCACTTGAGACAATTTGATGGAGGCGAATTTGCTGCATCTTTCAGAGAACAATTTATTGAGAATGAATCATCATGAAAAATAACTATCAAGAACTTTATGTGATAACCAAAAAAGAACTGTACTCTACTTCAATCGTCATGATTTCATACTAAAAAACAAGAATATTTTATATACTTCGAGAGTAGTGTATGTAAAGTTTTGTAAATATTTTTTAAGAAAGTCTGATAAGACAAATTGCATATTAGTCATTCAATTCTTTTAAATATTATATAGCAAAGCTAGCATTTCAATGAAAAATACTTCATTAGGCATTCCAGAAATTAATTATCAATGATATTAAATTGTTACCTAATGGTTTATTAGTATTAAAAAATCTAAATTATTAGTTTACTTGCTACTATTTGTATGTTACTGCATTGATTATTATTAGATAGTAAACAGATAAATTTTAATGTTTTTTAGAATATGAATGTAAAAAACTTTTGTACCATCAAAAAAAGCTGTATGTGTGAGGGCACACTTAAATGTGAGGTACAAATAGCATAGAAAAAAATTTTTTACTTAGAGAGAAGAGTTTTCGTTATAATTAGTTTAGGAGTAGCCCATCTGGTGATCAGAACAAAAAGGTTACCATGAGTTACATTAAAAGTCATTAACAAACTTAATTTAGCTTTATTGTCGGTTAATGCATTGTTTTTTAAATTTTTAAGTATAAGTATAAGGTAGACATAAATTACCAAAAGTCAAAATTGATATTATTTTTATAAATATGCTTGAATTCAATTCTAAGCAAACAAATCTATTTTTTGTTGATACATTTTTTAATAAAATTTCGCCATATAAATCGACTGAATTGTAATAATTTAATCTAATCTATAAAATCTATTAACAAGTAATATCAACATTTTAGATCAATGGATATATATGAAATAAGGCATTTATATAAGAACTATGAAAATTATCATCTCCACAGTGCATAATTTAGCGTAAGATCAACAACATATACTTCAAAATTATCAAATTGTTTTCTCAAACAACAATGATTCATTTTTATAGAAATGCAAAATGTTAAACATTTTTTACAGCGAAATTCACCATGGATTATTCCACGCAATTCCTCGATATAATCAACGCGACTCATATTCTCGTATACGAGGCCATTGGACAAGAGAAGCATATACTACTACACATGCATGCACGATACACACACAGCGTCTAGAGTAAATAGAGAAGAGAAGCAAAAAATCGGAGAGTCCGTATAAGAACGGAACGCACCGGTGAGTATCGATTCATCCATGCACATAGGTATATAAGTAATACACACACACACAACTGCGGATGGTGTTTGACCATACACTAAATGTGTGTACCTGCGTCTGTGCGTGTGTACTTGTATTCATAGCAGTTATACACGTACACGCATTGACACGCGCTCGCATTTCTCGCGGAGGGCTCGAATTACCGATCTCTTGCTGTGTGTTATATATTACGTGCGGACGACGGTGTGCGCGCGGCTGGCCGCCGCCGCCGTTATACCTAACGTTGTCATATCATAGTCGCCGTCGTCGTTGTCGACCACCGCACTGCACCTTCGGCCGCGGATTTTCACTGTGTGCACCCACCGACGGCGACGACTTTAGACGGAGCAGTGCACGAAGAATAGTCGCGTCGAACGTAAAGCTCCCGTTGTTGCTGTATTTGCCGCCCTCTTGGACTCGACGATCGGATAGTTTTCATCGAAAAAAGTTCGACTTTGTCCAATAGTTATCGACGACATCCAGTGAAATTAATTTTGTGATAGTCCAAGAAATCATGTGGTGAGTTTCATTGAGATTCATTTTTCTATCGGATTCGGACATTATGGATGTAGGTATAGTTTAAGTGGAGCAATTTTTTCGAAGCTTTCGGGTTATCTATCGGTATACAGAAGAATCGAAATCGTGACATCGAGCGCAGAGCAAAATCTGTTGCTGATCCTTTTTTGCACTGATGGCAAATCGATAATCGTGCAATTTTGTATCTCTTGGGGCAGATGTTTTTTCGGTGAACAGCGGCGACAATCGTTCATCGAACCAATGGTACAAAAACATTATTAGCGAGGAAAATATCGGTCTCATTACGCGATATAGACAGGCTCGAGTCAGGCGTTAATAACGCGATCGCGATGGCGTTATGCAGGCGGAGCCGCGCGTGAAAAAATATATCTAGCCTCGAGTCGAGGTTGGCCGCGCGCTTGCTCGTATCCCTTTACGCGCTTTTCGTAACACTTGGGCTTTTATACAATTATCGTATCGACGAATGAACACGCCCAAGTGCACAGCTATTTTTTTTCCTCGTATAATCGAGTTTACGCGATTCAGTACTATCAGTTTTTGGCATACTGATATTTGGTTTGCCATCGATATTAATATCGAGCTTTGTTCGTCCATTGGAAAATGTCGGGAAAATCACGTCGTCATAACTGGGCGACCACAAATCAGTTCGTTGCATACTTTGTAGATAGAAAACGATTGACCGAGATCGAGTGAAATGATTTCAGAGATCCATTACAACCAGTTTTTTGCATTATGGTTTTAATCGCCAACTTTCCTGAAGGCATATAACGTAAAAACTTTGACAGCAAAATGATATCGTTTGTTCAAAATCGATACACGCGATTAGAATAAAACCACTTGACCATACACATGGACCGTAGGTCGATTTTTATTAGAATATTTGATATAAAAATAATGACTCGCACGCATATCAGGCATAAACGTCGCGCGACCGTTGTTACCGATCCGACCTTTATGCAAACGCTATAGGCTCGACTGTGTATCGGGGAGTTGTAAAAGCTGTTTCTAAAATCCCCATAGACATGTAACATAGTGCTTACGTTATATCTGTATGTTTAGTAAGCTCGCGCGACGCCACTTGTACGATTTCGCAGATTTAAACTTCCGCGGCGACCGACGGCGACGACGACGAAGACGCGGCTTGGTAGCAACGACCTTCGGGGCACACGACTCCGGCATGCGGGCGCGCGACGTTAAGCTATGCGTGCGTGCACATAACACGATATTTAGAAATCGACGATGAACTTGACAAAGAGACTGTGGAGAACGTCCGAAAAAAAGTCGTAGGGGAAAGAATAGAAAAAAAAATTTTTTTTCTAAACAAGTAGACAATAATAGTTTATAATTTAGAGACACGAGATACTTGGATTCTCGTCGTCGTCGCCGATATAGTACACAGCCCGAGACGACAACGTACCCGCCTGATTGCGTGATCGGCGCGATTTCATATATCTCTGCAATGTAGCCGCCGCCGCGATGCGGTTGGTGAAAGGACATATCGCATTATACACAATCGTCGCGCGCTGCTCGCTATACACATCGTAATACACACAGAGCTATATAATACACACACACATAAATAAATATACACACAGAGATCGGCAGTGTATAGAAGCGAGACAGAGAGAGAGAAAAAGAGGCTGTGCGCTCGCGGAGAGTCATTGCTGCAACACCCACAGCTGCTGCCGCTGCTGCTGTTCGAGCTTTTTATGGATTGCACGCCGCGGGACGGATCTCAACTCGGCGATGATTTTTCCAGTCGAGCGCTCGCGAACGCGACGATCGGTATGCGATCGACGAGCTGTGTGTGTGTTGATAATCTTTCGATCGTTCCGGATTCTCGTCGTAATTGTTTTTTTTTTCTCTTGCCGATCTCAGATGGTGTTGAGTTGTAAAGTGTATTTGACATGATTCGAGTTTTGAAAAGTAATAAGTACGAGTCGAGGTGCGTCGCAGCCACGGCTGGCCGTGCAGGTGACTGATTCCGGCCGGCCCGGAACTTTTTCGCGTGCACGAGTTATCGGCGCGACACCTTTTCGCCGTCAATATGGCGTTCAGACTGTTGAAAATATTCCTGTGAGTATACAACTACTCGGCCGATCGTACATCCACGGTAAATTTTTCGTGTATTTTTTTTTTTTATAAACTTCAAAACTTTACGTTTATCGGGTCGCTCGCATCTTACGTACCCCTCGAAAGCAACAAAAAAAAAGATTCTTGGCCAATACATACAGGGTACGCACTAGATGCGTCGAGACTAGACAAAATTAGCATTAATTTCCTGTCGAACCGCAGAGACGACGTATATATAATACGAAAATATAAAGGAGAAAAAAGAAGCGACGTTTACAAGGGTAAACGTGTATATCCTTTCTCTCTCTCTCTTTCTCAAAACGAGATTCGATTGAATGACGATGTAAAGCGGGGGCATCTGCTCCGGGATTACGCCAGTCTTGCTGCTGCATAGTAGCGGTAGATATTATGTACACACGAGCGATTCTCGCCCGAATTTTTTTTTGGCTTCGCGTTCATATACACAGTCGTCAAAATAAATAAATACTTAAAGCTCTCGGTAATGGGCCGTGTATACGATCGGATCAAGTCCTTCGGCGAGTTAATTTAAAATGTGTAAATTGCCATTCTCGAGAGCGGCATTTATCGCGCGTATCTATTCAATCGAACGTCCAAATTATCCTTCTCGTACGTAAGGAGAACGACAAACACACACGCGCGCGCGCACCGTAATACGGTACCCGAAACATCGGTCGCCATTAATGAATAATCCATGCTTTTTTATATTTTATTTACTCGTCCTGTAATGCAAAGCAACAGACACGAATGATCCGAACTGCAATGCGCGCCGCTCACGAGGCAGGTGAAAAGCAAAGTATGTATAAGCGGCCGCGCACATATATACACTCTGCCGCCCATACCATAGGTGTATATAGTAGTAGGATACATATAAAAGGAGGAAGCAACGAGGAAGTGCTTTAAGAGTAAACTTGCGTAATGAGACCCACATATAATATTTTGCGCAGCTGGTCTTGTTACCTCGCTGTCTGTTACTCTATGTGTGTGCTGTGTATGTTTCTTTTTTTTTTTTCATTTTTCTGCTTCTTCTTTGCTTCTTTTTCATCGTCTCTGCTCGCATAATATGTATATATACGCGCTGCTGTGTTTCGCGCGTGTAAAGTACGTTGTATCTTCGGCTAAACGATACTTTGCGCATACTTACGCACACACACACACACACACACGCGAGTACACTGCAGACGGGCGGTGCGCAATTGTGTTGCTCAAATGAGATTCTTATACTTATTAACGCACGTTAGCCGCTGCCGCTGCTGCAGCGGAAGTGGAGCTCCGATATATACAATTTACAGAAAAGTCGCTAAACAATCGTTTCTTCTTTCTTTCAGCGATCGAATCGATTCGCATAATCGTTAGCCTGATAAAAAAAATTAAATAATCGAATAGTAATGTAAGTAAATAAATAAATGAGATTATACACGCGAGACGCGACACATTTTTTCCTCCCAATAAAGCTAGAGCTATAGCTCGTATAGCCGCGCGCGCGCGCAACGGAAGTAGATCGCGCGTAGAGAATCTCGAAACCATAACTCACGCTTTTGGCCCCGAAGAAGTAGCAAAATACAAGAAACAAGTTATATATATACGTATACGCGTTTCGCAACTATGTTTCTCGAGAATCAGCGGGTCCGCGCGCGCGCGCGCAGGCATCTCATTATAACTGTATGAGCCCATTTATATATTATATACAATGTCGCGTCCGAATTGACTTACGGCTTGACGCGAAAAAAACAAAATCTCACGATTTATTCTCTCTTCTGCCTTTCGATAGATTCCGATGTAGAGGCTGGATAATCAGAAGAAGGCTCACTGGGAATCATCGTCATCGAAATACCGTGGAAGCAGGAGAGATCTTCAGCAGCAGCAGCAAGATGCCGAAAGCACTGGCGAAAAATAGCGGCGATGCCACGGCCAACGAGCGACAGCCGCTGGTCGAGAAGTCCATGAGCCTGACGACCCGCACGGCTTACGCCCTCGGCCACGTGTTCAACGATCTCGTCGCCGCCATGTGGTTCTCCTACACGCTCATCTTCCTGCAGCGGGTGGCCCTGTTCAGACCCATCACGGCCGGCTCGCTTCTGCTACTGGGCATGTATCCCTCCTCCCCCCATAAATCCCCCGCATATAAATTATGAAAAATCTCAATGACGATGCACGCTTGACCCTTGGAATGCTGCAGGCCAAGTGGTGGACGCCCTGATGACGCCCGTGTTCGGCATACTCGTCGACAAGTACGCCAAGAAGAAGGCCTGGCACGTGGTGGGCAGCGTCATGGTCACCCTGTCCTTCCCGCTGATATTCGGCAGCTTCGTGCGCAATCCCAACAGCGGCCTCACCATGTTCGTCTACGTGCTCAGCATCATCCTGTTTCAGACGGGCTGGGCCGCCGTGCAGATCTCCCACCTGTCCATGATACCCGCGCTGACGAGCTCGTCGGCCCTCAGGGCCGAACTCACCGCTCTTAGGTTTGCTACATGATACTCGATCGCTACTGGATCGTTGTTTTCTTGCTTGTTTTTTTTCTATCAAATTAAAGGCGTGTAACGACGATAATAAAGACGCGGACGCGATCAACGTCGATTTATAATATCAAAAAAGATGTGTATTATATACGCGGCGTAATGAGAGCGAGATCGTAGCCGGCTGATAAGGAACCGCGGCGGACCATGTGTTTTGTATATAAATGTATTATAAGGTCCGTATAATACCTGCAGTCAAATTACATAGCGTTACCGTACAGTATCATACACACACGCTGTGTGTAATATAGCTCGGCGCGCGAGAAACAACCTGTTATTACGGTTTGATATACAAATTGAATCATAAAGCGATGATAGGATTTTTTTGCCTTTTAATTGAAAGCCGTTTCTGTGTGTACGAGAGTGTGTGTGTAGTAATAACAGAGCGCGCGGCGAAAATCGAGCTATTTGTTTCTATGTTTACGCGCGTGCGATACGCGGCGGCTTTACACTGCAGCGATATTATTGCATTATGACACGAATATCAGCTAGCTCTCACCTGCTGTATAAAGCTGTACATAATGATAATAATTGCAAGACGCGCCGGTACTTAATTTATAATATATATAATAATGTGATATTATATAATGAATGCGTGATCAACAGGTACTCGGCTCAGGTCGGCGCTGCGGTCGTCGTCTTCGTCGTGACCTGGATCGTGCTGCCGAGCAGCTTCATCGACGGCGTCAGGCTCGGGCCGATCGATCGATTTCGGTTCCGCGTGAGTATCGATGAAAAAAGATTTCTTTTTATAATATAAATTAACCCTCTTTATTATTTTCTCGCAGAACATCGCGGTGGTGATCACTCTGCTCGGTGTCGTGGCATCCATCCTGTTCCACGCGTTCCTCAACGCTCGCCTGCTCGAGGCCTACACGGGTCGCAACGGTGGCTCGTCCAGCAAAGCCACGACGCCGTCGAGCGTCGAGGCCGCGGCCATATCGCCGGTCGAGGGCGCCGGTCTCTTCACCAGCGCCGCGCAGACCTCCATCGGACCGCCCCAGCAGCGACGCAAATCGTCCATCCAGACCAACGTCCTGGCCACCGTCGCCATGCTCTACGTGGCCAGTCGGCTGTTCATCACCCTGGCGACGGTCTATCTGCCGCTCTACATCGAGGAGGTGGACGAGGGCGGCCGTCAGGCCCTCGCCACGGTGCCACTGGTCTCGTACTGCGCCTCCTTCGCCACAGCCATGCTCATCAAGTACATCAATCGCTCGTGCGGCGCCAAGGTAAAATAATAATCATAATGACGATGATGATAATGAGGATGATAATGCAGTGCAGCACAGCATGGTACGGTATAGAGAACGATCATTTTCGATGTGCTGCAATTAACGCGCGGCATGGCCTGCGCTACAATTGCGTTAAGCCGAGCGATGCAATTAATTTAATCGAGTCGCGAATGTTGTAGTTTCTTCTCTTTTTTTTTCTTCCCTATAGCCGGTCGAGTACGTTATATTTTTTTCCTCTCGTTCCGAAGAGCTTATCGTTCTCTCTCTCTCTCTCTTTCGCATCCTCGACTCGAGTGTCTATATAATGCACACGAGGAAAAGAAAAAAAGAGAGAGAAAGAAATTCATTATCGCACGAATGGCCCGCGTGTGTGCAGCACATTGAGATTATGTGATGAGCTTAATTACACGGCCGCGCGTACTTACACGTAACATTATGAACATTTTACAATTTTCAACGATGCTAGGAAAGGTTCGGCATTAAACACATACATATATAAATATCCACGTTGCAGCGTGCACATCGGAAGCTTTATAATACAGATTATATGCAATTTCGCATTATAATCCACACCTGTACGTAATGTGTGCGCCACGAGGCGCCGCGAATAATAACAATAATAACGACGATAATATATGAACATCGCCGAGCCGTATAAGTACGCGCACAGGGTGAAGTTCGTGCGCGCTGCGTACATAGCACCTATAATGCATTTTATATATATCGCATATATATTGTATATATATATAAATTTAGCGCGAGGTGCGCGCGCACGCGAAGAGCTCGAACAGTGTATAATTGAAGTTTTTATCACGACGAGCGAGCAACAACGTAAAAAAAAAAGGAAAAAAATTAAGCGGCGATGAGAACTTGACTGGGCACGCAATTGGATACGAGCGACTGCTGCTGAAGCTACGAGAGAGAGAGAGAGAGACAGAAAGGAAACTACCCACTGTGAGCCGCGCTAATATCTGTTGCAGCTACTGTACAACTGCAGCGTGGAAAAAGGGCGAAATATATGTCTGTATATATACGTGTATATATAATCCACGTGTCCTGCGCGCACAGTAGGATTCCCCTCTTGCGATCGCTCACAGTACAATATATGAGCGATTCTATAAAAAAAAATTCTAAAAATTGAAGTGTCATCGACGTGGATTATTGTTCATTGAGGTCCTAGAAACATTTTAAATCATTGAATATTAGTGAAATTTTTCAGAATTTTTCAGGACATTTACAGAAATCAAATATTGCATTCGACTTTAAATAGCCCTAAACGTTTAAAAAAAAAAATTAATTGAAAATTCACGAGTATTTTTTGAACGATTTTGAACACTTCTGATTCGACATTGACTTCGAACACCTTTTTATTTGGGTAAAAAATAATTGAATTTGCTCATTGATATCTGATAAAAATACCTAAAAAATAACCATGTTCATAGAAACCGAGAGATATACTGAAAAATACTCATAGCAACTCTTATGTTATGAAAATCTTTACAACGTGACAAAGTAATTTTTGCTACGTACCGTAGTAAAATTTTTATGTAATTTTACCTCTTTCACAGTGCGCTCCTCAGACTATAGAATCAAATTGTATGTCTCACTTTTCCCGTAATTATAATTCGTAGATAGAAAAGTGTTTACTATTCATTAGATATGAGATTTCACAAGTCGTCTTACTTATCTCATTCATCATTTATCGTTGATCAAATCATTTCTTCATTGATATAATAATAATGACTTGGTTTTGTTTTGTTTACATTCATAACTTCAAAATTTGATAGCATGTTTTGAGAATATTATTGAATTAAATTTAAGCTACACAGAAAAACAGGCGAAGACCATATAGAGCTGTGCTCGTTTTCCGTTGTTCGGCATCGGGTAGCGCGCCTGGCAGCGCTCTCGACTCCGGACTCTTGCCGCGCTGTCATCATATCTCAGTTTTTCGATGTTTGTCGATAGAGTCAGCAGCTCGAAACTTTCTATCGGTAGACGTGCTCGGTGATCAGTGATCGAAATTGTTTCGTGTAAATTTGTTGAGTTTATTGACAATTCAATTCAAAATGGATGCCGATGCGGCAAATAACGAGAGACGCAAGGCTCTCGTGCGTAGACACCTAGAGCATCGTTTGAAACGTCACAGAGAAATGATGGGCAGACGAGAGGTTTTTTGTCAATTATACAAACTTCGTGTGCGTGTTAACCATCGATTAGAGGCTAAAGTTTTGAGAGAGTTAATGATTTCCGAAGACCTGTTTCCGAGTGACGAAGACAAAGCATTTTTTCTCAAATTTGCTCTCGAAGAAAACTACCTGAAAATAATAAAAAAGCTCGAGAGGATACAATTGATCGGACAGAGCAGTTTCAACATACACGAGTATTTATTCGGAGATGGCAAGTCCGCTCTGCATTATTGTGTTGAAAAATACGAATCAACGGAGTCCTTCGATTTGAAAGAGGATATCAGCGACGTCATTGTGTATCTCTTGGATACGGAACACGCGGTCGAGCTTCAAACTCCCACGGGAACGGAGCGTCGTCTCAGAAGCTTCAGAAACTACCAAGACAATCACGGCTACACGTACTTTCACGGGGCCTGCATGGTGGGCAACCGAACCTTGGTGAATCTGTTCTTGGGAGCACAGGGCGGGGACGTCAGTATCGAGATGTACGCGCGTTCGCCGCTGCACATAGCCGCGCAGCACGGAAAGGAGAAAATCGTCGAAATTCTGCTGAATCACGGTGCAAATCCAAACGAGCCGGATCGAGTGGACCGGTCGACGCCTCTGCACGCGCTCGCTCGGCCGTGCATGTGCGACTGCGTCTCGGGCTTGAACTTCTGCGACTACAGACGACCGGTGGGCAAGGTAGTCAAGATGCTCGTCGAAAGCGGAGCCGACATCGAGGCGCGCGACTGTCACGGTGACACTCCGTTGCAGCTGGCGATCGCTCGTTTGGACGCGAGTCTCGCGAAGGATTTTCTGAATCATAGCGCGAGGCTGGACAATCTGAACAAGGATCGAATGTTCGGTGGGAATTTCTCGTCGCTCGAGATGAAGTGCTATCCTTTTACTCTGAGCATTATCGAGATTGTAAAATTGTTGCGGTCGGTAGACTACGAATTGGACTTGCTCACCAGATACAGAATGATAAAATGTTGGATGATGGTCCGAGGAAATGATATGGACTACCTGATCGGCGAAGAGACCGGTATGGCATTGAATTTTTCCAATGGAGTAACTTCAATTTACATGTAGTGGTTGAATTATTTTTATTTATTTGTTTATTTATTTTTAGGGGATTTAAAACAAGATCTACTACTCTACTTTGATATTGTGAAAAAAATATATTTTTATCGTGAATTTGGGTTTTATATTAAAGAAGAAGCTATGAATTATTTGCTACAACGATGCCACAGTTTAAGACCAAGAGTGCCACCTCGCGAGCAGGACTTTCGGCCCGATGTACAACAGATTGATGAGTGGACGGAAGAAGTTGATAAGTTGAAAGACATCAAAATAACCGAAGACGTCTCCCTATATCAACTTTGTCAAATGAACTACAATGAAGGTTACTCGATAGTTAAAAGTATCAAACATTGGCATACCCCATCGATGGATAGTTTAGAGGGCGCTACTGCGTTCCTCAACATTTTTACAAGACGACACATTGCAAGCATTTTGATAAAGCCACAGTTGACTTTGCTCGCAGCCGATCTTCTTGCAACCGATTATTACGAATTGCATTTGCCTTACACAGTTTGCCGTAAAGTGGCGGGATTTATGAGTGACGACGATTTATTCGATTTGTTCAAGCAGATAAACGAAAATGAGCTAGCACAATTGTTGCGAGAAACCAATGGTAGTGAAGTGGAAAACGCTCCACAGCAAGGAGCAGATCAAGCCATATAGACTTTTTGAATAGAAAAATAAGTAAAATTTACGACACTAGTGAAGACTAGTGAAGAGAAGGTTCGCGTCAAACCTTGAAAATAATTATGCTAACGTAAAATGAGGCACAAGCTGGACGTAATGTAAGAGTTATAATGTAACTTATACGTGTGATGATTTTTGCCAAAAAAAATTGAGGACCGATGATTATTAGGTTTAATGAAAAAATTAGTAAGTTATTTCAAGTGACAAATTAAACAATCTCATATGATTTATTTAGTAGCGAATTCATTGTAAAGTAGTATTTGTGTAATGTTTGGTAGCTCAAAAAATGTGGTTCTGATGTATAAAGCATCATAATGCATCATGAAAAAAGTAGTAACAGTTTTGTATTGAATATGCATAAAGAGCTTCCAAGTATTGCTTATGATAACGAGACCTGGGAAATTAAAGACAAAATAAGTGAAATCACACATTCATACGATACTAACGGAAAGAAATACTCTACAAAGAGTAATCGAAAAAAACACTCGATACAGTGCATCGCTCGCAAATGTCAATTTAATCAATGTATAAAATGTATATAATTTTATGTATAAGACTTTTATTTAGATGATAATTGAAAATTTTATCCATGTAAAAATAATGTTTGTTTGAAAAATGAATACATTTTTTAAAGAAAATGAAGCACATTATTAATTGAATGGCTTAAAAAATTTTTACCCTATTCAGTACATCAGTGTTTCTAGAATCTCAATGAACAATCGCATCAACATCCATTACATATACATGAACTGACAATAATTTTTATCGTAATTTTAACCTCGAATCAAAAGGAATTTTTCACAGAATCGCTCATGTACATAAAGCTTCGACTTCGTTTAAACGGAAAATAGATGTATACGCGGGTACATACATATAATACGCCCTATGGGCTACTCATTGTATATAATCACGCGGCTATAATCTTCCAGCTGATAAATGTACATGTGATAGTTTTTTTCGAGTCAATTAATATCCTTAATTACGTGTGTGAGTGTGTTATGGGCCGTTCGCGATACGTATATATATGTTTGTATGCGCGTATTAAATGAGCTCGCGCGTGTGTGTAATCTGTTGTGCAGGTATTATACACACAATAAGGAAGCGAAAAGAGAGGTAGCTCGTTTGTAGCTCTATATGTGAAGTACTCACGCCACAAAACGCACCACCGCCACTATCGCAATATATTATACACAAGCACACACAGACACAAACGTTCATGCTGCAAAGAGCTGCAAAGTCGACTGCTCAACGCGTATTACCCCCGCCGCGTTTCAGCGATGGTTGGCATTTCGCGCGATATTAATCGTAGCTCACTTTGTAGTTTCATTATTCAATGGCAGTATTAATAAGCACGCTGCCGACCGGCATGATAAACACACATAGTACTGATCAACTGAAGAGTGGAATTTCACGTAGGCAAACATTACCTCCCTACGTATACCTTTTTTTCTCTTGTATTTTTGGTATACTTACTACCTCACGAGTAATTAAATTGAGTATTTCTCGAATAGTCCCTTTTTTGCTTGTTTCCAGTTTGTATTATATCAGATATGTATGCGTAGCTTCAGCTACGTCCCTAATATTACATTCGTATATATCAGACAGACACGAAGTCCGCTGTGTAAAGCCCTCGCAAACGGCACACGAGATATTGAATAATTTACGATTACAACTTTCGGATAGCCGCTAATTATCCTTTACTATTCATTAAAATGTCGGCCATAATACAAATTGAAAATAAATTTCAAACGAAAGCGCGCGCACGATCGTATACAATCGAATTAAGTCTACATAATAAGGGAGCTTAAAACTAACAAACCAAGACTAAACAAGAGTATACGCGAGAGAGATAAAAAAAAAATAAAGAGGGCCGTATTAAACTTGCACGTACACTCACACACCTGCGCGTGATCTGCACTGGAGCAGCGGTAAGTAGAGTAGAAAACGCGTTGCATAAATCGTACATATATTCGAGACTCTCACACATACACGCACGCACAGTCCATTCTATCATTCAGCGCTCAGCGTTCAAAGCTCTTTTATATATTATGTATATGGCCAAGTGCAAATTATTCCCTGATAATGCCGCGCGCGCGCGCGTACTCGACCAATTAAATCCTAACAACGCGCGCACGCGGACGTTGTGTTGTGTTGCGCCGCTGCTGCAGTGTAAATGCACTACTACTGCAGCCCCGCATACCGTACATATAGCGGGGCCCGCTCGCAGTGCGAGGCGCGTGTTATATTTTTAAACTTCTCTCGGCACCACTACTCTGTCTATGGCAATTAATCGACTCGCGCGCTCCAGGATTCCCGGAACACGTGCGCTGCACGCGCGAAGCACATATTGCAGAGAGCACAGCGAGCCACCGTATAATAATAATACATTTATATACCAAACGAAGAAAAGGGTGAAGTATAAATGAAGTATATTATATTGGGGTCGCTTCAACACTCACGGCGGGCGCGCGTTAACTTTTGTAGCTGCGAGTGCACGCGACGATGTATATATAATGCCATAGTATGTACGTAGGAGAGTAGTTTTGCGGCGAAATAGCTCGCGTTGTTTATACCCACGCCACCACGATCACTCTGTATAATATGCGCGAGTATAGGTGAAGGAGAGCTAGATGTAGTTTTTTATATTATATATATCGCGTAAATGGACTTTTTTATACTTCCCAGCTGATGATTTATAGCTGTAAGCGCGTATAATCGGAAGCTTTTTTATTTATACGCATAACGCTGCGAGGAATTTCAACTTCTTGCTTCGTTTGTTTTTTGTTTCGTTTTGTACGTCTGGAAAATGTGGCAACAAAAAAGAAAAAATGAAGTAATAAATAATAAAATCATGCGAACGTAATTAAGGTCGTCGCGGTGAGACTACTCGATGAACGGAAAAAAAATAATAACGAAAACAAAAAAATTGGTTTTACTCAAAACCGGATGCCGCGCACGCGCGCGCGCGGGGGAGAAAACGAGGTGTGCGCGCAGCTTTTAGTAGTTTACGAAAACCAATAAATTCGTTTGAATTTGTTCGGACGATCAGATAATTCGCGTGCGCTGCATGCATGTGTCTGTGTGCGTATGAAAGGCGAGCGAGTTGAAAAAATTATTCGTATACACTGGTATCGGTTTTTGGATCTCGATGAAAAAAAAAAAAAGGAAAAAAAGAATAACAAAAACAACAACCGATGAGGGATAAATAAATCGATGTGTATTAAAACTACGATATACGAAGTCGCTCGCGCGCGCTTACACGCTCGAGTTGAATTTATGACTTTATTATTAAACATACACGCGAGCCGTGTGTTTGTACGAACGTACTACGCTTGTGTTTCGCGCGCTTTTTACAGCGAAGAAAATCCTGCTACAGATTTTTGCGATTAAAAAATAAAATAAAATAAAATAAATAACGAACATTAACTTAACAGATGGATTGACTGGCAGCAGGCGCGCGCGCGCGCGAAGTGCGAAAAACAAAAACATGCACGTATCGTGGTGAACACAGCGGGCGAAAGATGCACTCGAGAAACGCCTCCTTAGACTTCGTTCACGAGTCAGCTCTCATATAATAAGCGAGTGTGAAGTGCTGTCAACTTCCTCCTCTCTTTCTCTCTCTCTCTCTCTCTCTCTTTCCCTCCGTCTCTCCCTTCAAAAATAGCAAATATATCCAAAACTTCGTTCGCTCGCGCGCGCGCGCGCGCGAAA
>CACVKI010145043.1:61626-83816 GCA_902732785.1 Trichogramma evanescens
TTTATACGTTTACCCTCCCTCCTTCTTTCTCGCGCGCGCGCGCCGCGAGCTTCCTTTTAACTTCAACCTCCTCCTCGTCGCCTTCTCCCTCCCGAAATGGACCCAAATATATCCTCCGAATGATTAAAATCGAAAGTGCCAAGCTCGGCGGCGGCGGCGGCAGGGCGATTCGCCGTTTATAAACACAAACGGGCGCGCACTCGGCCATGCATGCGTATTTATTCGTATATACGTATTCATATATAAAGCTCCCGACGCATACATAGCAGCATTACAGTTCACGGTTGAAGTCACAAAAGTTATAATATCTGATATAGCGAATACACACGCCGTATACAAGCACTCGCATCGCGCGAGACCATACTATATAAAGGCAGTTTTGGGGCGGAATTTATAAATAACGCGCGCTTATAAACGCGAAGTTCTGCATAGAGAACTTCGCTGCTCTTCTCTCTCTTTTTTCCTCCTTTATTATTTTGCGAGCAGCGAAGCGCCGCGCAAAAGTCGCTCGCTCGCTATAGCTTCTGCTCTCATATTAAAGCGGCTCTGAAAAACAAGGCGCAACAAGCGACGTGGCGAGCTTCTTCTTCTTCTTCTTCGAAATGTATTATCCAAGCATGTAGACTTGACGCGCGCGAGTACAGAGCTTCGTGTGACTTTATATAACGAAATTGCGTGCGTATACGTTCATTTTTCGTCGTTGTATACTGTATACACTTCGGAGCGTCGGTGCGAAGTCACGCGATCTTCAGTCATGAGCTTCGGCGTCGGCGGCGACGGCGGCGAGTGGGGGTGACGCGCAGCAACAGAAACAATTGATAATCACATATTATTCTTGGAGCGCGCGGCCCTTTTACCCGCCTTTTTTATTTTCATTTTGAAGAACAACACACATAATGCCAGTAGAGAGCGAGAGCCAGACAGATATACGTACTGCAGCACGACTACAACACAGTGCTGCAATTGATCTTCCCATGGCGGGACGGCAATGCACTAAAGGAGAGGAGGAAACCCGAAGTTATACATGCAGTTGTAGAGAGAGAGAGAGAGAGACACGTACGCGTGGATTGAGACGCTAATTAGTCGTAATTATTCATTTTGTGGTTGTCCGCCGCTGTGCAGTGTGCAGTGCAGAAACCACCCGGGCGAGAGTGAGTGAGATTATTTGTCTCGTGACGCCACCATGCACACATAAACGTGCATATAGCTCATGGGCCGAACTTCACTTTTTGACTTCGTCCGACATTCGTTTTACTTATAAATACAGCTCGCACGATTATTTCGCACGAGATCCGTATATATGTAGTATGCGTGCGTGTGTTTGTGCCTCGGGGCGGTATATATTAAATATGAGCTTCAGAGAAGTCCCTTCCCGCGCTTTTTGCCCCATGTTGTTGTTGTTGTTGTTGTTGTTGTTGTTGTGACCGCTGACGTTGTTATTGTGCCCTTTCGGCACGCAAACATGTTTTCGTGACGTGACGCGCGCGCGCGGCAGGCTAAAAAGCGAGGAAGTTGGTGGTAGGTAAGCAAAAAAAAAAGGGCTACGAGGCACGGAAACCGATGGCGATGATTGCTCGTTCATTTGCACATTTTGGGGGATAATTTGCACGCAAACGCTCACGGCACGAGACAGAGAGACAGAGAGAAGATGCCACAAATTCGTTCGTTCTCTTCGTTTCTTTTTCTTCATTCTTCTTTTTTGTTTTGTTTGAAGAATTAAGTGTATATCTTCGTATAGGACTTTTCTCGCGATCTTATATGAAGTAAATAAGAGGGAGAAAGAGACGACGAGACGGCTTGTGTGCCGATTTCTCCCTCATCCGGTTGTTGTTGTTGTTGTTGTTGTTGTGTTCCTGCGCGCGCTTTGATACATATCGAAGTCAAGAGCGAGCGCGCATACCTGAAGTTATTTACCGAGAACTTCGATAAAGTGACTTATGGTGTGGCACACGCGAAAGCTGCAGGCAGCCGCCGCCGCCGTCGCCGCGCATTCGAAGTCACTAAAATAAAAGTACCATACTATATGCATGCGAGAGATAGAGATTGAGAGAATCGTGCGCGCAGGCGTCGACCGACCTTGAAGTTCGCCAACGTCAACAACGCAACTTCAAAAATAAAATACCGATCTTTTGGTGTCAATGCACTCCCTACTGCTGGTGGAAAAATAACTTCGCTCGCTCGGGCAGACCCGAGACGGCCAAATAATCCTTTTATTCTTCTCCGCGTGCGCCTTTTATCTCCTTTGAACGGTACCCAAAATGGAAGTCCTGTTTTGTACGTATATATACAAAAGAACAAAAACACTCGCCAACGCCACGCACGCACGCACGTGTTTGTTTGTGTGTGTGTTCTAAATAACGACCCATGGGTGCTAAAAGTTGTTTACTTCATTCCCTCCCTTGAGTTAGATGTAGATTTATATAATGCACCTGCATGCAGAATCGACAGGCTATATTTATGTAGTCGTATTTGTCTATCGTGTGACGAGGCGGGTACGAAAACAGCCTCGAGTCCTGAATGAAGTGAAGTTTCGACGCACAAACACCATACTGGATGTATTGGCCGTTGATTATATGCAGAAGTAGCAGCCCTGCGGCCACGAAATCCGTTACATTACGATAAAGAAAAAAAAAAGAAAGAAAAAACTTCAATCTTCGTGCAAGCGAGCGAGCATCGACTTCTCGTCACGCACATCCCATATGCATATACCTTATATACCTACATTATTAAGTAGATCGACCGACTTCGGTGGCACTTATCCCCTCGTCTTGTCTCTCGCGTCTGATTGATTGCAGCTGTGCTACCTGCTGGGCGCGGTGATCGGCGTCGTGGCAGCGCTGGTGGTCGAGGTCGCCGGCAGCCACGTGGCGATACTGTACGTCGTCGCCATCCTCATCGGCGCGGCGAGCTCCATCACGATGGTCACCGCGCTGTCCATCACGGCCGAGCTGATCGGGCCGAGGACCGAGAGCAGCGCCATGGTCTACTCCGTGGTGACGTTCCTCGACAAGGTCATCACCGGACTCGTCGTCATACTCATCGAGAAGTTGTGAGTTAATAATGCTTCCTGCTTTTTAAATAAAAAGCATTTAATAACGGAAAATGAAACGCATGATTCATGCTCGCGACTTTTGCAGGAGATGCTTCGACAAACTGCTCTGCCCTCATTACAATCGAGACACGCTCGCGGCTGTGTGCGCTGCGTCCATGGCTCTGGGCCTCGTCACTCTCTTGCTGGTCGCTCGATGCAAGTCCAATTGAATTGCTGCAGCAGCTCCCGTATATTTTTCTTCGATTCTTGAAGTATAATATAATTATTAAGCTTTCGACCGTTCGTGTGTATCAACGAAATTCCGCACGCGAATTAACTTCGACGCCGAGATGAAAGAAACAAATGGCAATTTTTCCTTTCTTTTTTTTTTTTAATTATTATATACATAAGGCAATTTTTTTTATTATTTTAACAGAGCATAATGAACAATATATGAATGGATAGAAAAACTTGCTGCAATTTTGTATACTACCGCCAGCACGACTCAGCATCGACTAAAAGGTATATAGCAGCAAATTTTATACGATAATGTGATAAGTTACGTTGTTAGATTTTATATATTAAAATATAGTGGACTTCCAATTATAGAAGTTTTACTGTATATTTATTACATATGTATCATTCTAATGGTTTTATGTAAATGTAATTTTATAATTCATAAAGACTCAAATAAAAGCGACGATATCAACTTAACTCTTCCAAACATGCATTTGTACAGTTGCAGTCAAGTTCATTCGGACGGAGCACAGCCGAGCATCCCGATAATACTGCGTTTACGTCTCTCGCTGTGATACAGGCAGCTTGTGAAACTTCAGCACTACATAGAAGAACTTCAAAGTTAAATTCGAAATCAATCGCTAATTAAACGAAATAGAAAGAAGTTCATTAATTATTTTTAAATTACAAAAATAGGAAAGGAGAAGCGGAGTGCGCGCGCTCTTGGAAAAGTACTCGAATGGAAATAATGTCAATGTTAATGGAGCAAAACGAACGTATATAACACAACGTGCAGTTAGGAAAACTACTCGATACTCTATTTACTTAGCCCCGATGCACACAGCCTACGACGGCGTTCGTCAAAAAAGTTCATCGTCGTCAACGTCATCGCCGCGACCTACGCACAAACATATACACCACAAAGCCAATTATATTAAAACTGCCCTCCAATTCGCGCGAGTGAAAATAAAACGAGCGAGCATCAACAGCAGGCAGGCGCAGGCATCGATCGATGCGATATGGTTTATTATATACCTACGGAAAATCCATTGACGCCACACACACATTGCAATGATGCTCGGTGTGTGTGCAGCTAAAAATAGCCGCTCGTAACGCATAAAACGTAGTATTATGCAGCTACTCTGAAATAAATAGAAGTTGACCGATGTTTCATTGAAAATTGACGGGAGCGAGAGAGAGAGAGAGAGCGCGATACAATAACAATGCTACACCTATAATGTGTGCAGTACTATACGCGTACTCGGTACTGTACGTTTCGCTGCCGCCACCGCCACGCCACGCTCTTTCGCACCCACACACAGACACATACAGCTCGCTCGACGCGATACGGGATCATGGTCGCCGCCGCCGCTGCTTCAGTACTATACAGTACACACGCTATAGCAGAGCCGGGCGCGCTTGTGAAATCGTAAACAAACCCACGCCGGCGTGTGTACAGTGTGCGCTGCATTATATAGCGAGGCGCAGGCAAGCCAGACGCGCGCACACGAGGGGCATGCAGTGTTCTCGTTCGCGCGCGAGAACGGCTCTCGCTGCTGGCCGCCCCGCTACTATATATGCCATAAACGCGCGATCAATATATTTTTACCACGCGGCGGGTCGCGATCTACGTTATCGGCCTCCCCACCCTCGCGAGACGACCGAGAGACGGACTCGTAGTAGTAGTAGTAGTAGTATCTGTAGTAATTGTAGTACGATGATAGTATATATGGTGTGTATAGTAGCGTACGCAGCCGAGACGGCATTTTACAAACGCATACACACGACGCTCGATGGATTGTATTAATAGCGCGAAAATTTCGCGCGCAGTTTTCTAATAGACATTATGAATGATCGAGCCGCGATGTCGTTATCGCGCATTTTTTCTCTTATTTGGAATAAATTTTCGATCGAGTGATGCACGCAGCACGACGCGATGTATGTACACAAGGCGCTGCGCGTTGCAGTCCGCGAGATGTCGGTACTATGTACTACTACGCGGCGGTGGAGCGTAAATCGTATACGATACTATATATGAGTTTGCGTGCGGAGAATGAGCGAGAGAAACGGGGGAAGAAAAGAGAGGAGCAACAACAACAACATCAACAAACGACGCTCGGGCGCGGGTAGAATTTTCCAAGAATTAGGCGGCAGCTGCAGCGTCGTCTACGTCGTGGTAGACTGCAGTTATAGTGGTGTATAATATATATGGCAGCGGCGTCGTAGTAGTAGTGGTAGGTATATACCTCAATAGCGCTGATAGTAAGTGGCAGCCTCGCGAATCAGCGAAAGACGCGCAGCGACGCTATATATATACTATATACTATATATAATAGAAAGAGACAGAGTCGGAGATTCTGTGCATACATGTACACAAACACAAGAGAATCGTATGTGTGTATACAGCGGCGGCAACAGCAGCAGCAGCAGCGCGACGCGGCGTACGGCGGCGGCGCTCGCAATACACATATACACACACACATACGTAGCACACACAAAACACATTCGCAGTGTCAGGCTTGTGTTTGTGCGCGCCGCCACCGCCGCCACCGCCGCCGCGCCGCCGTACGCCGCAGCAGCAGTCGCGTCTGTGAACGCGCGAATGCGCGCGTGTGAGTGCGAATACACCGAGAAGCGCGGATTAAACGCCGTACACCGGGGGCGCAGTCGTCAGTCTCGCGCGTGACGCTGCACCGTGTCAATGCTCACCGCGTCCCTGTACACAATTTCATCGCAAATATATACAAAACATATATACAACGTAGTATATATGTAATAACAACAATAACAACAACAACAACAACAACAGAAAGAAAAGAAAAAGTACCGAAACATTTTTCTCTCTCATAAAGTATACTTCGCTCGCTTTGCTTCGAGTCATCGCATCGTGTAAATCAGAGCCTCGTCGTGTGTTTTTCAGTGCGTTATAGTGTTGTGTGCGTGGTGTAATATATATTTTTTCGCATTCTCTCTCGCTGTCTCTCCGGCTTTTTCTCTCTCTCTCTATATATCTCAACTCTCTCACTCTCTCTCATACTCCCTCGTTTTCGTGCTGTGTGTGTCTGCCTTTTGCGCAGTTTAACTTTATATATCCCAACACTCACACACACACACTCATACACACACACGTATATATGATCTCGCTCGCTCCGCGACTCTCGACAACAGTGTGAATCGGCGACGACATTTACCGTCGCAGCTCAGTGCAGTTCTCCAGTGCAGTGTGTGTGGTAGTGTTCAGAAAGCAGCAGCAGCAGCAGTGTGTGTGTGTGAAAGTTATAATAATACATAAAAATAATACATAAAAAAAAATATGTCGCGCTTGTGTCGAAACTGAAGGCCTACAGTCGCCGCCGCTGCTAAAGTGTGTTACGATATTATAATAATACAAAAGTGATCGTATACACGACGATTGTTGTATCGTCATCTGTGTCTGTCGTGCCGCGAAGAAGATGTCCTACAGCAGTCGTGTTGTGTGCAGCTGTGATTAGAGCGGTGTCGTGGCCTCCTATCTCCTCCTCGTGCGCAAGTGTGCAAGTGCGAGTTTTCATACACAACACGGTGTGTGCGATGCTACTGAACTTTGCGCCGCGCATTATTTTCGACGACGCGCAGTACGTACACGCACTGGTGCATAATAGTTGGGGCTAGTTGTAGTGGCAGTGGTAGTAAACAAGCTCGGAGCACGAGCGCAAGGATATTTCACAACAAACTCCGGAACGCGTTCGACGTTTCCTTCTCTCTCTCGCCTGTCTCTCTGTACAATAAACGCGCAACAAACGCCGTTTACGTGTGTGCGTGTGCAGCAGCAACGGCAGCAGCGGCTACTATAAGCTGTCATAACAAGTGCGCGTGTGTGTGTTTTTGGTTGGTTTGCGGCGTAAAAAAACACGACGACGACGACTACGACGCGACGTGGTGCGCTCCGCGGTCGTCCTCTTCGAGAGTTTATCGATATACGTACGGAGCACGTATTTATACGAAAAGGTGAGTGATGAAAAAAAAATAATCATAATTGAGTATAATAAGCGTAACAATGAGGCGCAAGCAGCAAGTGTCCATTGGCAAGTGTGCTGCTATATATAAGATCGTAATAACAAGCTCACGCTGCCGACTGTAGTAGTAATAATAGTAGCAGTAGTAATAGTACTATCAGTAGTATTGGTAGTAGTAGCAGTTGTAATGGCAATCAACTGCGATGCGCGTAAATTGCAGTAGTAGCATCCAGTGTAAGTGCATAAAATATATATACGTAGAAAAAAAAACATACAGATATAGTTTCGGAGCCGTGTTTTTTCGACGTCGAGGTCTGTCTGCGTGTGTGTTATATGTGTGTGTGTCTGTCTGTGCTGTGCTGTGTGCTGCTTGGGCTGTGCTCTCTGCCGCGCGCCGCTTTCGTTGCTGTGCGCGCGTTCCCCGTGTGTTTGTTATTGTGCTCTCCGTGCTGCCGCTGCCGCGCTCGGCTTTTCCCTCTCTCGAACGGCGCGCGGGCTGTCTTTCTCTCCCTTTCGTGCTTCTCATTGAGTGCATGTGTGTATGTATGTGTTCGTGATCGCGAATATATATGTATTGTATGTAGCAGACACAGGCCCAGCACACATTTTAGCAGAGAGCCAAGAGCGCGCGCGGTATATAATACGGCTAGGCCTAATCCACCGAACGGCAAATGTTGATATACACGGGCAGAACGAGTCGTGAGGCAGTCAGACACACACACGATACACAATTAATACAAGATAATATTGAAATACACGAAAGTCGTAGAACAGTAAGTGTAAAAAAAAAGTTTGCATGTAATGTATACGTAAAAAGCATATAATTATTTGCGATAACGCGACAGCAGCGATCGTCGTGTCTAGTAGTGCGTGGTGGCCCCCGCGATATTATGTCTTTGCAACACACGCCCCGAGTGACAGAAAAAACATCGTCGTCTGCGCGAGTGCTCTCATACGTACAGTGAAATTCAAATATTTAGTGCAAGTGCTCCATCTGCAAAATTAAAATTTCGTAGTTATTAAAGAGATGAGCAGCTTTACTAAGCGTTATTAAAGATACGGTATATTGAAATACGCGTTGTTATTGTTTCGCTCGAGTCGTTCCTCGTGTGTGTGTGCGCGCCCAAGAGCAGAGTAGGCAACAACAATCGTCCAGCTTGTGTGTACGCGATATAGCACCTATGTTATACCTGTATATAAACCACCTCGCGAAGCACGCGAAGGTCGACCGAGCGAGCGAGAAAGAGCGAGCGACGGCCGCGGAGAGCAGCGCGTGGTTCTGTTATGTGTAGTACTACGATATATTTAATACGTTATTTATGTGTATGTGTGTGTGTGAGTAAACATATACTTGGAGCACCACCGACTAGAACTTCCCTGCCTCGTTCGTCCTGGCAGAGGATGCGAGTAGGGCACGAGCTCCTTCGGAGCGGCTCGACGTAACATTGCATATAAATAAAAAAAATAAAAGGGTCTTTTTCCGTACACACACGAGGCGCACACGTTTCGGAGAATCGCATAATAGTTGGTAGATTACACACGTTTATATTATATATACGTATATAGGAAATGTGTATGATCGATGTCGCGGGTACGCGCGCGCGCGCGAGCTAGCAGTACGAGCGGCAGCGTGGAAGCAGTCAGCAGCGCAGCACACCGCACCGCACCGCACACGCACGCGAAATCGCCGACGCGACGTATCATAACAAAAACAAAAACAAATTTTCTGAGTCGTCGATCCGTGGCGAGGAGAGTCAGTTGTGTGTGAGTGTGTTGTTGTCTGTATGTACACAAGTACTATACCTATATATAACACGCGAGTATAAACACAGCCTGCCTGTCTCTCTGCTGCTTTCATACATACACATACATGCACACACAGACAGGACAGACAGACACACAAACGTATTATATAGAGACGTATTACGGAAAAAAAGCTCGAGGCACATTACGGGTAGTAGTACTACTACTGTACTATACTATACATAAAAGCGTACGTTTGCGCGCGATACGTAGTACTACTATTTAGCCTGGGCGCGCAAGGGCGTGTGCGTGTTTGCGTTTGCTCTCTGTCTCTCTCTTGCTCTTGCTTTCTCTCTCTCTCTCTCTCTTTCTCTGTCATGGCTGTCTGCTGCCGACGCCGCCGCAGCCGCTGTTGCTGCTGCATGGCTCCTTCCGCGCAGCGCACAGCACTGCTAAAATATATAGCTATATAGATGCAGCAGGCAAGGCAGACACATCGCTGCTGCCGCTGCTCCATGCGCACTATCATTCGCTTTACGTGTGTACTACGCGCCGAAATCGAAACTCTTCCTCTCGTCATAATATAAAAGCGTGGTTTTTATGCTACGTACGGTATACGTCCGAATCTCCGTTTTGTTGTGTGTTATTATATGTATTTCGTGTTGTAATACTCTCGCCGGCGAGTATCGCGTCTCCGAAATACACAAACACACACACACACATAATATACACATCCTTTTAGGAGTCTCTCTCTCTCTTCTGTCTTTCTCCCGCGTTTCTTCTCTCGCTCTCCGTCTTGTGCTCTTCCCTTTTGCGCCGCGCGCGTGTGTCTGTGTTTATATACACACGTATACGCCAGCCGCTGCTGCAGTGTGTGTGTGCACGAGTGCCGACTGCCGAGCCGAGACCGAGAGCCACGCTGAGATGGTGGTGGTAAACGGCGGCGGCGACAAGGACGTCGCTCCCACCATTTTCGACGCTCTGCCTGTAACTCGTCGCTGCTGCTGCTGCTGCTGTTGTTGTTTTTGCTGGTTGATGCTGCTGCTGCTGCTGCTGCTGTTGCTGCCATGCCTTGTAGCTTGTGCTGCTGCTGCTGCTGGCCCCGCGCGCGCTTTTTTTTCACGAGACTTCGGACTAAAATTATATATACACAGCAGCACAGCAACAGAATATATATCGTCGTCTCGTGAAAAAGAGACACTTACATGCACTCACAAACATACATAGTATACCCTACAATGTAGGGCCTACATACACCACGCGGATCTGTCGCTGCTGCTGCTGCTCCTCCTTACATAAAATGCGCCTTGCCTCGAATCGGCCGAGTATACATACGAGGGACCTATAGGGAGATGAATCATTATACACACCACTTCTCGTCGTAGTATACATAGTAGTCCTATATAAATACGCGCGTATACATATAAAAGTATAGACATCCTTTGTGCGCGCGCGCGCGTTTTGTTATGAAACGTATACGTGTGGACTTTTTTTGCGTCTTAACTCGGCGGCCGGAGCGCTCTTCCACGAATGTGCGCAGCACAACTCGAGCTCTCTGGCCTCCTCTCTCTCTCTCTCTCTCTCTCTCTCTATTTTTCGTCGTCGCGCTCGAGTTTGCGGCATTGGCGATTTCGCGTGACGCGCATCAGCTTTATTTACTTAAATAAAATTTGGAGCAACGACGAAAACAAAACCATTAAAAGGCATAATAATATCTCTGAATTTTCGTATTATTGTACGCATAATCGGAGGCTTCGGAGTTTTTCTCGCTTTTCCCCCTCCCGTAGCTGTTTTCTCGTTTCTACAATTCTATATACCGCATTTGAAGAGTGAAAGAAGCTGCTGCTGCTGCTGCCGCTGCCACTGCAGCAGCGGCGTGGAATGCGCGGAATGCCCCTTTTGCAAAAGAGAGAGCGCGCGCGCAAGATACGTCGCAGCAGCAGCGAGCGCCGCCACTACTACAGACTGTACACTGCCGCTGCTGCTGCCGGGAGGTTGTCGACCTCAACGCGTGCTACAATACGACGATGTAAACAAATGCGCGCGCATTCGTACACCACGTCGCGCTGCTGCCGCCACCGCTACACCGCTGCATTGCTCCTACTCTACTACTATTTCTACTACTACTTCTATACTACGCAGATACATCATGCATGTTTGTGTATGTTTATATACGCACACGAGCGTGTTGTGCAGCCGTCAACGACACGAGCCATGACGTTTTATCCACGATGACGATTTAATTTTTATTATCAAAAGTTGCCAATTTTTTTGCAATTCCTCGCTAGGACTTTCTGTATAAACACGACTTCGCCGGTGAGCAGGTAGAGCTTTCGACTAAATATATTCATTATTATTATATAGCTCGTCTTTTCCCGCTTGTGCGACGGACACACACCGCCATTTAACGATTTTACGCAAACTGTCAGACACGAAATGTCATCCGCTCCATACCACGCGCGCGAGTTGTAGCGGCGCAGCCTAATAATTCGTGACTTGGCGTTCTCGATTGTTTTTTTGCCTCTTCTTCTTCTTCTTCATACTTCTACCTTCGTTCATCCAAATGCATGACATCCACGAACTTCCTGCAATGAAACGAAAAAACATGCTGTACACCTATATTACACATTGTGTGTGTGCTATGCCCGCCGCGCGACGAACTGCGTCGTTTCTTTACTGACACGCAACAACGTGGTGTGAGTGTGAGTGTGCATGAGCGGCGAGCGAGCGTGTGTGAGTGCAGTGTTTGCGAGTGCGCGCGCAGCCATCGCCGTACCGCCGCCACTGCCTCCGGTGCAATATATATAGGTATAGAGCGCATTATTTTATATGTAATGCGGAGCAGCAGCAGCAGCAGCAGCAGCGAGTCTCTGTTGTTTACGTTCTACACGCGCGCACACACGTACACAGAGACGCGTATACCGCCGCATCGTGTGCACATGATAGCGCGCGACTCGCGAGAATTGCATGCGTCAAAACACGTGGCCTAGACTACACTGGTGCAGTTCGACGCTTAATAATACCGTATATACTACTACTATTGCTTCTACTACTACTATCCATCGTCGTCGGCGCCTGCATACTACGCTCGATGCTACTATACTATCGTGTACTTGCACAATATTACTCGGTTTTTCTACGTACGAAGCCGATTCACACATTCGATTTAATGTTTTAGTACTCTTGGTATCTGGATTGTAATGAGAGACGATCGCAATTGATCGATTTTGTCGCGTACACGGGGGTAAAGGAGGCGAAACCCAATAAGTTTTATTTACCTTATTTTCTCCCCGCTTCTTTATTTTTAAATTACGATTTTGTAGAATGAAAAGTCGATTTTCGTCGTTGCATAATTCGTCCGATAAAATTTCATGACTCGCAGACGTAAAGCTCAACTTCGGTATCATTCTTCTTTTTTTTTACTTCTGTTTTCTCAATAATCGAGAGATATTGCGTTTCCGTTCGACGAAAAGCAAATGAAAAATTGATTATTCATTTCGTTTCGTTCGAAGTTACACGTGTACAAAAAAATGCAGGTTGCACGCAGTCTTCGTTGTGGTTCGTCAACAAAAATTATCGCAAGCCAAATATACACGGCAGCTCTCCTTTGACCTTTGCGCCCGCTCATCTGGTATTAATTTGGCGATTCTCCCCAAACAAGCGGTGTGGCTCGATTACACCGGTATGATGAGTATGCATGAGCAACTTGGCGCAATTTTTTTTTGTGTCTCGCAAGTAGTATTAGTTCTCGGTAATATTTATAATAAAAAAAAAAGAAAGAAAAAAAAGAATTTCTTGTTTTCTGAAGTTACGAATGATTTATGAACGATTAAATGAAGAAAAAAACAAGGGAAAATAAAGCACACTAGCGCGCGCGCACGATGTTGAAAATTGTTATTCTTCGCATTTTACCTTTGATATCGACGTAATAATTCAATTAGCCGCGCACTGAACGCTGCTGCGGGTTTATTGCGCAGTTGCGCGCGAAGTTTTCTCAGAAACTGCATGTAGCTTTTCCTTCGGCGAAAGGAAAAAACATACTGTACACATAGTATTAGTCGCTAACACAAACACAACACATGTCACTCCGCAGAAAATAACGAGCTTTTTTTCTTCCTTCTATCAGTCGAGTTATCTCGAAAAATGAAAACGACGCAACACAGCTCGCAGCGTCTCGAGGAGTCGGTATCTCGCTGGGAAAGAATGAAAGAAAGAAAGAGTGAGAAAAGACATCGATATTCGCGCACACTCGTGCGTGCGATAATCGCATTTTTCCGTGTAATACTGTGTTAACAATCGTAAAGATTGGCTTTTTTTTGTTAGAAAAATGTCTTAGCTCGTTGTACTCAATTTGTTTTGGTTTCACGGACAATAAAATGAAACGCGTGCAATACTTGTCTGTGTATATGTGTGTTTGTTTGTACCCGATACACAAATCAAATTATAGACTTTGAAAACACGCAAACATCTAAGTTAATTGAAAAAAAAGTCGTATACTTTTCACCCTCCGTCGTACAAGCACAAACCTCTCTAGCTGTTAGTAAGAAATCGCATTGCATGTAGATCGACTGTAATTATATTGTTGACATTCGGATTACATTAATCGTGGGTTGAGTGTCACTTATCTTTGCAGTCGTTTGTTGACTCTGAAGTTAACAATTTTGAATTTATATATATTTGCAGCTATCAATCTCAAATTTGCTCGAATGAACACATCGAGACTTTCAATGAGTCAACGAAAAAACGTACGGTTTAGAGCTCTATAATCCCTGTTATTCCATCTCTAGATCACTGAAACGATAATTCGATTAGCCTTTTTTTGTATAATATGCCGAAAAAAAAACTTCGAAGTGTTTTTTATTTTGCAGTTCGCATAGCATGAAAAATGTTTCCCCGACGTAATAAAAATATACCGTCGTTTATAAAATATGAAGTTTGAACAAGCACGACGTATCGGCGATAAATACAACACGAAAAAAGTAAAATACATTGTATTACATTACGGCCAACACACTGTATTGCAGTAATTCAATTATCATTGCTTGCCTTGCGTTGAGAACGTCGCGAACGAATTGCATGCGCCAAAAACGCTTTCTATACTATTATCCCGTGCTTTTAAGTACTCGATTATTAACGCAGTCCTGTGTATTAGACAGTATAAGGGGGGCACAGATGTGAAATATTTAACATTGATTCACACTGTGCTGCTCCGGTCCTCCCTCTCAAAATAAAAAAAGCCCGAGAGTTCAAGACGAAATTCTTTTGATAATTAATTAGCACGTACTTCGTCCCCGGGTATACTTGCTTTTTGTGTTATATAAAAGAGCGAGTGAGAGAGAGAGAAATAAATATTTGCATGTAGAATTGTCAATGTGTATTCAAGAAAAATACATAAAAGTTCCGAGCTCTCTCTCTAGGCTCTTTTTTTATTTTTTATCGTGTGCGCAGCGCACCACCACTCACACGATCTGCACGCACATACACGTGTACCACGTCTATCTCAAAAAGGCCTAAAGCTGAAAGCGAGAGTGGCACTTCGTTAACACGATTAGCAATTAGGATTTCTGCCGAAGAAAGCAAAAGAAGAAAGACATGCGCCGCGGCAAAGCGGCTCTGTAGCAGTAGTAGTAGTAGTAGTATTAGTGGTAGTGGTAGCAGTAGTAGTACTAGTAGTCGCAGCGTCGGGCTTATAAACAGACTTTAAGAGACGAGTACGTATATATAATAAAAGCTCTGCGAGCTGAAGCTATACAGAAGGGAGGGTGAAAAAAAAGTGTCAGTAACAGGCGCGAGAAAAGAAATAATGAAAAAGGAAGCGAAGGTACCGCATAGCTCAGGGAAAAGATACGGGACGTAAATACGTATACACCATCGTCTGGCGCGTTGCTGCTCTAACTCAACCCGATGCACTCGCACACATACCCATACACATACACGCGGGCAGAAAAGAGAGAGAGAGAGTGAGCTAGTGAGTGTATAATAGAGAAACCCTTTCGTCTCGCTCGCGCGCTCACACAAGGGGAATGCACATATCTAGACGTACAGAGAGAAAAGAAGAGAAGGAGGAGGAGGAGGAAAGCAACACTTGCACATTGCACTTAGCACACTGCAGGCAGCGGCATACCGGCGGCGGCGGCGTCGTTGTTGTTGTTGTGTGTTGTGTGTTGTGTGTTGATGCGCGCGCGCTCCGACGAAGACGCAACTCTCGCATTCAATCGAAATCATGTATACATAGACACTGGGATGGGGGAGAGCTTTTATTGCTCCTTACCTCCTCCTTCTCCTGTCCATCTCTCTTTTTCTTCGATACACCGCGGCATCTTTTGTTTTAATTAAAAAAAAAAAAAAATGATGATGATGATGTTGCAGAGTTACGCGTCGGTGCAATTACGCCGCGCTTCTTTTTTCGATGTGCTTATATTATGTATATAAATAAATGGCTATTACTACTACTGCTGCCGTAGCTGCGGGGTGAGCGTCGAGCGTGTAATATATAAAAGTAAATAAACCGCCTCAAAGATCGGGCTTCGAGACGCGCTTAAAAATAGTGATAATGCGGAAGTAATTTTCTCTCTCTCTCTCTCTCTCTCTCTCTCTTATTTTTTTCTCTTCTCGTCTTGTCTCTCTCTCTTCGTATTATACTCTATACGTCTCGTTGCGCTTCGTGCCGCCGCAAGCACACACACACACACACACACACACACACACACGTGCTTTACAATACGTAACGCATTATACATGTATATTGTAAGCGAGCGCGCGTGGTAAAACCGGTAGTACACAGTAGTACAACCCGAAAATATTCCGAGTTGTTGAATTTCAAAAAAATGATATAACAGTCTCCCGGTAGTTTGCTGTGCAGTTGCATTGTATATGTAGCGCTTAGGCACAAACGCATAATAATACACAACACGCGTAGCTATTTATAAAGTTAGATTGCCGCCGTCGTCGCCACGAAACGTTAAAAAAAAAAAAAATAATAATAAAGCGTCCCGAAGAAACGAGCTTCTATATAGTAGTCCAATACGACGACAACTATACGCTTACTACACGAAGCGGTGAGGCGCGCGTGTGGCGCTAGAGCGAGATTGTCTTTTGTTAATTATGCCGTTGTCGCCGACACTGCCGCCGCCGCTGCCAACAACACATATATGTGCCTCTGCTATATACTGTAACGCGCGCATCGCTGCAGCAGCGCACACACAAGCAGCGGGTCCTTGAACTGCATTCGCGCGCTCGCGCGTGAGATAGTCATAAAACGGATATATACATATCGCGCTCGGGTACTACTATAATACTACTCGTACGTGTAAATGTGCGTCGTCGTTCGCGTCGCTGTTTTTTTTTTATTCGCTCTCATATACTCTTTTCCCGCTCGACGCTTTTTTTTTCTTCGGCTTTTTTTCCTTCTCGCGCAACGTGCCGCACGACGTAGAGCCGAGTATAGCTCTCGTGCGCGATGTCGCGGCAGCCGACGCTTCTTCGCGAATCGAGTGCGAGCGTTGAGGTGCGCGAAGCACTGCAGCAGCAGCAGCAGCAACAGCACACGCACAGGCTGCGTGAACGCATAATATCGTATCATTACGTATGTATGGAGAATCGGAAAAGTACGAGTAGGGAAGAGGAGGAGGAGGTGAATCGATGATTGCACGAATGCGAGTGTAGAAAAATTACTTTCCAATCGCTCTCTCTCTCTCTCTTTCTTTCTCCTTTTGTAGTAGAGCATCGGCACGAGGCAATTGAAAAATTGCCGCGACGCACACAGAAGGAATGCTAAAGAAGTATTATACACGCAAAATAATACTCGAACGTAATCTAAATAACTCTCGGAGTTGTTTTGTTTTCTTTACTTTTATCCATATATTTTATTTATTATTTCAACTTTCGAGAGAGAGAATGAAGTAAAAGAGTACACGAGCGATAATGCGATAATCGAGCGCGACGTCAAACTTTTGCGAAACGCTGTAATAATTCACGCAACTCGCGCTTCGCGATGTGTGCCTCGTAAACATTCGATGAAGAATTCTCTCTCTCCCCTTCCTCTTACATTTTTTTTTCTCTCTGGCACATACGCACGACGCTCTTAGCGTGCGAGAGCGAGTTAAAAAAATATATCAATTTTTTTCCTCAATTCGCACACGCATGCACGCACGCACACGAGGCGCACACAAGAGTCGTCGTTAGTCGAGGAGCGCCGCCGCAAGACTCACTATATACTCGTGTGCTGGTATACATATAAGTTCTCGGGAAGAAAAGTTTGTTGCTCTCCTTAACAATGTGTTAACGGCCAAGAGAGGATTCCGCGAGTTTTGCTCTTTCGAGAGTGCGAAATGAGTTTCGAGTCGAAACGAAATAAAAAAAAAAATAAAATAAAAAAATGAGTCAAACGAGAACGAGAGAGAGAGAGAGAGGAAAAAAAGCGCGAATAGCGTGAGACAGAGAGGGAGACCATAGCGAGAACTCGACTCGTGGTATATAAGTATAGAAGAGTATAAAGTGGAAAGAAAAAGAGCCTGATTCCATGCTTGGAGTAAAGACACGCGTTAATATACACCTCGTTTTTGCCTCTCAGTCGAAAAGAGAGAAGGAAAGAAGCCCCGAGACTATATCAACGCGCAGAGTCGATGAATTTTTCGTGCCTCACGCGCGCGCGCGAAATCCTTTCTAGAAGATTTTCCCGCTACTTATCCTCCCCGAGGAGCTTTTCTCTCTCACTCGGTCTCGACTCTTAATTCATCGTGCCACGCCACAGTTCCGAGTCTTATATACAGACTACTAGTCGGTCGAAAGCGAGAGATAGAGATGAAATGTATATAGCGTATAATATCGCCCCAAATTAAATAAGTAAGGCGCGCGGAGGAAGACACGGTGTTGTTTGGGGGCGAGCAAATGAATTTTCTAGCTCGTCCTAATAACCTATCTCGCTGCGGTGGTAGTGGTGGCGCGCGAACGAACGAACGGTTGTGTTTATAAGATATATATAAAAATATTTTGCAAGCTCTTAACGGTAAAAGGCTTATTTACGCTCCATTTTTCATTCTCTCTCGGCTTTTATCATTCACGCTTGTCCGTCGCTGCGATATATAAACACACGCGCGCTCTGCCTCTGTGTTCGACTTTTGCTGCACATTAGTCTACATAAACTACTGTTGTTTATGATACAGATCGCGTGCACTCGTGTATATATGATATACATACTTGAAAATCGTTTTCCGTGTGTGTGTGGTAAAATCGTTACTCATTCGACATTGGAAAATTTGCCTTACGATAATATTATTCGTTTGGATATCGCGCCGAACGATCGTCGTGCAGCGCGTCGAGGCTTCATAAACTGTCGAAAGTCCGCCGTTATATTCACTCGTATGCGCGAATCAAAAGATTTCTGTCGCGCTTACGAAGCAAATACAAGAGTATTGTATGTTTTTCTCGTTTGGACAGGATTGAGCTATCGCTGTCGTTGGACACTGGCCCAATTGATTTTTCCCTTCGTGAAGGAGATATATTCTGTAAAAAAAACATCATCTGTGTTATATATTCACACACCGATGACTCATATAGTTTATACACATGGATAGACTCCTAAATCATTACTAACTCTCGTGCAATCAGTGCGTGTGTATGTGTGCGTGATTCGTACAAGTCTATGACCATGTGGTTTTCCCCGCTAAATTCGAATCTTTTTTTTTTTTATTCAATTCACCTCTCTCAAAGCCAGCGCGCGAAAAATTTCTTAATGTACGAACGACGTTGTCGTCGAATTAAAAATGCACGAAAAATCTTACAATTTCGATCGGAAAAGATAAAAGTTGGCATAAATTTGTTTGTCAATCGCGAGCGAACGAGCTCACGGAGGCTCTCTCTCTCGATAATATACACGCGCGCTGCGCTGTATTACGTAATCGCCCGTGTCGAGCTTAGTGCCACCGCTAGCGCGACATAAAACAAAAACCTCGGTATCTTTCTCTCTCTCTCTCACTCTCGTATGCGAAATAACGAAAAAAGTAAAAAAGTAAGAAGAAGCGAGTAGAGAGAATGAAACAGCAAATAAAAGCGTCTGTCTTTTTTTTTTATTTTGCACAAGTCCATCATTTACTCGTCACGAGCTATACGTCGTCGTCGTCGGACTCTCTGCTGGTCCTTCCTCTTATATACTTGGCGCGCGCGCGCTTGTCATCGATGCCTCCGCTAATGGATCCCTCCGCTGTACTCTCATTGAAAAAGATCAGAAGTAGCATACGCTTTTATTAGTGTGCTCGCGCGCGCGCGGCATTGTCTAACTGATCTCTCTCTCGCTCACTACTCTCTTGCTCTCCGTTCTATTTTTAGCTTGTTTTTCTATTTCTTATCTTCTCAGTTCTTCTCAGTATGCGCCGCTGCAGCAGCAGCAGCAACGAACGTATAATCTGCACTGGGACTTTTCCTTTGAATAAATCACGGGCTCTCGCGTACGTACATAGTATAGTAGTATCTATGGTTCTTGCCCCGCTCAAAGTTTTCCGCAGCCGGCGAGAATATAAAGTTCGACGATTACGTGTGTATTATATTATGCGAGGCTCGCGCAAGCTGCTACCGAGCTACGACGACGACGACGACGACGACGACGAACGCACCGATAATCGACCGCGACTCAGACGCAGACGTATTGGCAGACGTGTATTATATGTACGTTACACTCTCGGTGTACGATATGCGTGTGCCTGCCTGCCTGTGCGCCGCGGCGTCGTCGTCGTCGGTCGGTATATACTCGCCGCCGCGCGCAACGATGTTTTAAGCGCATTTTTATCGGGCATCTTGTGCCATTGACCTCGGTTGTGCGAAGAGCTTGGTGCATACAAGCCGCCGACCGACGACGCCATCGCCGCCGTTGCTCTCTGTGCTTCGAAAAATTGCATACTCACTCTCGAATCGCGGCTTCGACGCAGTTTTCTACTACTAGATGCAAGTAAACGTCGGTGGTGGGCATTAGGATGTACTCTTATGGTTTTGCACACTGGTACAAGAACTTTAGCAATTTTAATTGTATTAACGAGGTTAGCGTGCGTCGGCAAAACGTTAGCGTCTTCATAGACCGAGGAATTTCTCACTTACTTTCAAGCTCAAAGCTCTGAGATGATTTTTTTTTGAATTATCATTATATTTACGAGGTTAACGCGACGCGTGACTCTTTTTTTTTTTTAATCGCTTTCGTCAATTTCAACTCCAACGCTTACGCGCCCTTTTTATTCGATAAAAAAAAAGTAGCTGCGCGTCTGCCTCGAATGTATTTATACCGCAGAAATCATGGGAAAATCACAGCGGCGCTGCGCTCATGCTCTCGAGTATCTCCGAAACGCGAACGTTTAAAGAGCAAAAATGAAGTAAGAAAAAAAATTCATCGCTCAATCATACACTCTCTCGATCGAAATGATAAGGACGCGCGCGCGCGCGTCGTATATAACAGAAACGTGGCCCCAATGCACAATAGCAGCAGCCCCGACTGGCGGCGGCTCCGTACGCTATGGGCGTGCAAATTTCGAATGTGTAAAATGAATGAAGTCGATTTAAAGAGATTCTGAAGCGGCTTCGTTAAGCGAGCAGCAGCGTTCGCCCCGTCGGTCTTCGATACACACACACACACGTACACCAACACACAGTCGCATTATTCTTTGTTAGTTTTTTTGCGTTGTTGTTGTTTTGTTTTGTTACGCTCTCCTTCTCTCTCTCGTTTACTATACACATCGAGGAGATGGGACTTTCCCCAAAGAGTCGTCCCCAATTGACGATTACTACAACTGGCGTTTGTTCCACAGTGTATCGCCTTTTGCGCTGCTCTCACTCGCTCACTCGGCTCGTCCCAAGAGAGATCCCGAGAGACGATATATCGCCTGCAATCGCAGCAGCAGCAGCAGCAGTAGTCGTCTGTGCGAATCATTGCACACTTTATTTTCGTGCCTCGCTACGAACCGATGCACACGTACAACACACACATGTGTGTTTGAGCGAGACACACGTTAGTATATATAAGCTGCTACGTGCAGCAGCCGAGTCTCTCGATATACATACATAGAGAAAATGTCGTGTCCCTGCGCCTCTATCTCGGGCCTAATGCTACAGCAATTGACTATTATACGACGCGTCGGCTGGCTAACTGCTCGATTTTCAATACTATATGCTATATACACTCGTGATTCGCGCGCGCACGCATCATCGGTCTCGTATTCATATGCAGATATCGTCGTCGTCGTCGTCTACGCGCCTATATATGAGTAATTTGTTTTTCACTGGGATTTTTTCCCTATGAATCATCGCTCGCGCACGTATATAGAGCCGCACTTAACACAGGCATCGAATCGTCATTCCGTGCGATGACGATCTGGCGACGACGACGACGACGACGACTCATTGACCCTATAAAATATAAACATATTTCAATGTAGCTCGAGCTTTTTTTCAACGAAACGCGCGTGGAGGTCGTAGTCGCGCGATTTGACACGTGCCGCGCAATGGGCCACAGCAGCTGAGTATATAGTGGTGCTCGCGAACGAGGAAATCGCGACTGGCTTATCCGATATAGAAAAAAAAATTAAGGAAGACGAGAGCTTTAGCTGGTGGAGCAGCAACGGTAGTAAGATAGTACAGTAGTGGCGTTGAGACACGAGTGTCGAAAGCTCCAGGAGACAAAAAAAGTTTCTTACGAAATTTCGACAAACATTACACCAATAAGCTTTTAATACTCGTTACCGCGAAAAAAAAAGAAAAAAGAAAAGAAAAAAACGTCGTCGTGGAAATCTTCTTCTTTTCTCTGACTGTGCTCTCTCTCTCGCCCTCTCGAGAGAATAGCCACGAGGCAATTTGCGCTAAAGCGGCATAAAGCGAGAGAGAGAGAGAGTTTGAGTTTGAGTTTGAGTTTTTATTTGATACGGACCGTGGGGTAGAACCCCATGTGGCCCATAAGAACAAATATACAAAAGTATATAATACATAGTCAGTTACAGAGCAATGGTGGTAATATTTACATATCGATCACTAACAATATTTACAAGTAAAGTTAAGTTAACACTAGAAAGCTTGAGATCGAATGAAAGCAAATTTCAAGTATTGAGAGATATTAGAGAACAATTGAAGGCAGAAAAATACATGAAAGAGACAGCTCAGCTCAGCTGGGTACGTAAATGAAATCATAATTTCAAAGCCACTGAATTTAG
>CACVKI010145045.1:0-21715 GCA_902732785.1 Trichogramma evanescens
CCTTGTGCCCAAGTTTATTCAGCGAAAATAGTCATTTGAATCAGCAAAATGGTTTTGCTGCCACGACAAAACCTTTTGCTGCCCCAGCAAAATCATTTAGCTGACGCGGCAAAAATTTTTGTTGCTGCAGAAAAATTATTTTGCTGGGGCAGCAAAATATCTTTTGCTGATCCAGCTGTCCACTTTCGCTGGACTTGGGTATAAAATTTTTTTCAGTGTAGAGGGCTGAAACTTTCAGGATTTTCACTTTTCAATGTACTCTTCAAAAGTACATAATTTGAGAAAAAAACATTTTTTGACCATCACCCTAACTATGGCTTAGCCCATATACACGACCTCGACTCTTAGCATCCTCCTCCCTGGACACGCGTGCGTTTCATTACTGATACATAATGTATGCGCTGCACTTTCATCATTCTATTTTTGCAACCAGCTTTGTAAGCTTATTTTATCAAGTTCTTAACTTCTAAGAGGGTTTGAATTTTGACGGTCGACTTTATTAATTAATTTGGAAAAATTCCAATGATGTGAAAAATACGAAACTAAATCAAGTTTTCTTTTTTAATTTATATGGCACGTGCCTCGTGAAGGAGAGTACGGACTGTTCTGGCAACTCTTCGCGAGACGGCGGCCAGGACGTTGGCAGCGATTACTTCGCCGCCACGTGCGACACGCCCGCAACGCAGCCGTTGACGATTCAAGTGGGCGCACCTCCGGTCTCTTCCGTCGAAGCAGCAGCAGCCAACAACAACAAGTTTCCAGTCAATAGTTCCTACGACTCGAAATCGACCAGCAACGAAGCGACTAACCTTCCAATGACCTCGTTCAGGCCGATTGTTGGAGTCGAGCAGAATCAGCAACAGCAGCGACGGCAGCAGCTCGATTTTGCTCGTTTTGACACTTCCACATCGGCGGATTTGATGCTCTCCATGCCGAATGCCGACGACAAGGTTATCGCAGCCGCCGTAAGCGCATATTTCAAATTCTATGAACAATTTTGCGAGTTATAGAAATGATTCATACTCTCGCTTCCTGTCGCATCATTGTGTTTTCGGACCGCGAATATTTGCAGTCGAGTCATGTACTCGCTCGATGATAATACGCGATTAAAAATTAATTCCTTCGAGTCCTCGTTATATATTCTCGTTCCTTATGACTTTGTAAGTTATTGTCCAGAATAAACATTCTAAATAGAATATTTTTCATCAAACCTTGGGCTTGGTCTGAAAGGCGCGCTAGACGAAATGTAAAAAAAGTTTTTTTATATGTATAAATTATGGTCCACGTTGAATAAAGGTGTCAAACTATCATAAAAGTAGCACTAAAAAGACTCGACGGCATTTTAGTTTTCGTAACCGTACGCACCGTGTTGGCCTCTTTGTAACTGCGAAGAATATCGCTCTGCGCGGCTCTGTCGCGTGATTATTTTCTTCCTCTTTTTTTTATATTTAAAAATTTTTGGAAACCTCGTCAGATAGAATGCATCGAGCTGAAAAAAAGCTTTCAATCGCGTGAACCGGTTTCTGGTTTCGTCGTATACTCGTTCTTCAAAGCCCGTATAAAACACGCTTGGGATTTATATACACATAATAAAAAAAAGAACAACAACGAAGCTTCCAAAATGTTTACATATTTTCTCGCTGTTTCAAGTTCGCTGAAAAATCTTCAAGTTTTCGATACATACAAAGTATATGCGTATCGATAAAAAATTCTAAAATGCACGCCAGGCAATATTGTATGATCTACATGACTAATTGGAAAATACGTTCAGGATAAAAAGCATATAGCGTAATATCACTCATCACTCACCGCGTTCACACCATCATTGCCACTACATATACAAACACGCGCGTTGCACGAGCTTATCTCGCCGATCGATCGAACGCATAATTAGAATCTCGGCGCGGTTCAAGACATCTCGCAAGGAAAGACGAGCACGAAGGAAACGCGAGCAAAAAGTATATCTGGAAACCTCGAAAAGATGTGCACACGCGCGCGCTCGTTCGCACATGCTCGCAGCTGAAAAATTCTCATTAATCTTGGATGTTACGAGTTAATCAGATTTTTTTCTTGTCTCAACAGCAGCAGCAACAGCAAGGCTTCTCACCTACGAGGTTACATCGGTCCATCAACAACGCGATCAACGGTAAAAACAACGGCCGCGGCTCGAAAAAGTGGTGGCGGCTCCTTGACTGGCTGCCCGGCATCAAGAGTCTCCGAAGTAGCCGGACTCTGGGACTGGCGTCGAACGGCGCGACGGCGACTCTGTCCTCGCAGGAGAACAGCATCATCCTCGATCCGAATCAACGATCCATGATCGTTAAGCAGCATCAGGACAGCGCCGAGTACTTCGTGCCTTTGCACACCTTCAAGTCCTCGAACAACAAGGACAGCGCCTGCAAACCCGTATGATACGAGTCGCAGGGGGTGCAGCACGCATCGACGGCGTCTTGCTCCTTAATTTTTCACGAGACAAACTTTACGTGAAAAGACTAAACTGTTTTACTTGTGTCGCGTGTGTTTCACCATGATGACTCTAAAGGTCGACTATCTCGAGTGTCATTAACTCGATGTTGGCCGAGTGCAAATAAATGGGTATACACGGATAACGCGTGATCAAGTGCAATCGAAAAAATCAATAAATTACTAACGTGTTTGATTGGTAATCAAATATTACGCGCATCTCTATAGGAGGACCCGACGAATAGTGAAACTCGTTCATATTCCCTTCGAACTCTTTCCCAATTTCATTGGGCTCTGGCATAATTGCAAAACAATGGTTGTGTATACTATCAAACGAACTATCATCGTGGATTATCGAGTAAGTGATGCAAAAATACAGAGCGACGTTCAACTGGAAATTATCGAAAGGGTCGCGCAGGAAGTAATATTATTTTCACAGAAAGGGGTATTCAATAAATATCAAATATCGTGACAATAAGGCTTCGACACCTTTAAAAAAGAAAAATTGTATATTTAAAGTATCGAAAAATGTTGCAGATAAAGGGTTCTTCTCACCTTGATTTGCCTTTATAAATATAGTCAATATGCAACGATTTGAAGTTAATTGTACAAGTAAATTTGTGTAACATTTTTTGTATATTAAAGTTTTTCAACGAATGTATTATTGTTTTAAAAAATAGAAATACATATTGTATAATTACGTACCAGTTGCTGTTTCGGTCGACTTAGTCTTTTAAATCGATCTTATATCTATAACTATAACTATATATTACATATAAAATATAATCCATTGTATGTACACTTACTTGTTCTGTTTTGAAAAGATTATAATCTTCTTATAAGAAATCGATGCGATGAGCGTAATTGTAATACTTAATTATAAAAATTTCTTTAAAGACGAAAAATATATAAATGTATTAATATTTCATAAAATATTAATAATAATACAATGATAAGTTTGTACGTAAGGATCTATGATGTGATTTTTCAGAATATATTAAAACATGTTCACATGTACTTTCAAGGAGAAAAAAATGTTATTCAATCGTTCTGATTTGCGTAAAAATTGTTCTAAATATAAAATACGTTGTAACTGATTTTCAGTCTGTGATATAATCAATCCTATGCAAGTATGCGTAATTAAATGAAGTACATAGAAATCAATTATTCAAGTTGATGTCGTAAAATTTATAAATGTTATTACATGTAAATATATACGTAATTACGAATAAATTTTGTGAATGTAAAACATAATGTATAAGGAGTAGCTTAGAAACAATTGAACAAATGAAAAATTGTTTTCCCAAATTGAATCGACAAATTATTATAATTTTCTACTTACCAACTGCTATCCCAGAAACAGTAAAAATTATTTGATTGCATACCGAATTCAAATTTCCCAAAACACGTGCATCTGAAATAATCCGAGAATTTTAATTTTAATTAAAATAAAAGTAAAAATTTATTTTGAAAAATAGTGATTACATGGGTTGTAATTGATAATAATTACATCAGATAACAACTTAAAAAACATAGTTAAAAATTAGTTTTTAATATATACATTATATATTACTAGAAAATATACAATTTTTATTCATTTCGAGATACCGTTGGTGGCTTCATTTTAACGTTCTAATTAATAATAGAAATCATTGGAGGGTCAATCGTATCGATTGCTGTGTTAATAAAATAGATTAACAAGCCAGTAAGTACGTGAGTGTGCATATGACAGCGATGAGCTGAACGAAATACAAATGACAATCAATTAATCTCTACTTAACTTTGTTGAATCTATTTGCCACTCGTGAATAGTAAATATAGTAATGTGTATTGTCTGTCTGGTCAACAGGAGTGATAAAAAAAATACTGAGGATCCGTTACTGTCAACGCCTACTCTAATAACTTTCATGATTGCAGTATATTTTTTTGTCAATTCCAAAATGTTCAGACTAAGAACACAAATTACCCTTTTACACCAGGTAATTTTTATCATACCCCTTGAAAAAAAACAACTGTAAAATCGTTTTTATTTTTATATTTTTTTAACAAAATATACAATCAGTAAAATTTCTGTGATATGTTCGAATTTTTGTGTCAGTTTTCACAAATCAATACATTTTTTGTGATGTTAAAATATTTGATTTCGAAGTAAACAGTAAATTGCCGTCAAAATATTCGTGAAACAGTAATTATGACCAACACTTTCAACTTGCAATATAACTTCGTAAATCTAACATAATTTTAAATATTTTATACAAAAATGCTTAAAATTCATTTCTAATGAGAATAGTGGATTTTTTAACAATTAATTAATTAACATTTATAACAGGAGAAAATAAATCATTTTAGTTGCTCGGTAAAATAAAAATTTTTCAAAGTTAATACATGAGTTGTTTCTTAAAAAACAGGAATGTGGTAATAGATATATAGTACATATACTTTCGAAAAACTGAACATTGAAAATAGTAATCTTCTGTTGATAAAAGTGGGTTTAATAATCAAATGCATCGAGCATACTTCGCATGCTTTGTCAATTGTTTATGGCATACTCTCCAAACACTGTTTTATATTTTGCCAATCTTGCAAGCCCTGCAAGAATGAAAAATTATTTAATGAGTATTCCATGACAAATAAATGACTTAAATCTTACTTTTTTAGTTAATTTATATTGTAGAACACAGTATTGTGTTAATGTTTCTCGCAGGTCTTGAACTTTTTGGACTTGGAATCTCTCAATATCTTCGAGGGCTTTTTCAGAAAATTCCCTGTTAAATGCGATTAATATAAGTAAAATTTCACAATTATTTATTTTATAAATGAATAACTTACGTCAGATCTTCATCACTTTTCTTTAAGACTTCCGTACCATGATTTATTTTTTGATCTAATTGATGTATTTTTAATTCGCGCACTTCTTCAGTATCAACAGAACCAAATATTCTTGACATAAAACTGGATTTTCCTGCAGTTTATAAGATTATATAAATAATTATATAAAAATTAATAAGATCCAATAAATAATGAATTTTAATCTCTGATATTTTGTTAACATTTTCTAAATTAAATAAAAACATTTTTTAGTCCAATTATTATATATTATAAATTTTTCAAACCTTGAACTACTTTTTCTTTTTGTTCTTGTAAATTAGATAAGTTATCAGCTGCTGCTTCCCTATCAACCTGTAAAGCTTCTCGACGTTTAACTACAGCTTGCAGAGCTGAGGCACCAAAAAGCCATTCTTTTAATTGATCTGCAATTAATTCTTCTTCTTCCAATATCGAATCAATACCAGCTGCTAATGAATCTAAGTAGTGCCCAGATTTCTAAAAAACAATTGAAAAAATGTACACAAAAGATTAAGTTAATAAGATGATAATATTAATGATTTTCAAAATACCTGTAGCCCATCTCCCATCCCACTCCCTTCAATGGCACTCCATTCACTAAATACTCTTCCATAATTAGCATGCAATTTATAAAAACTGTATTGCTTCTCAGCTAGTCTGGCACGAACTCGTAATAAATTGCTTAAGTTGTTCTTGAATGAAAAAAGTATCAAGTTTTATAAAATAAATTCCAAAATATTAGAAATTTTACTTAAACAAAGGTTTATTTATTTACTTGAAGAGAAACTCCATAGTTTTTTATTGCTTCAAATCGCTTATCGGTTTTCTTCATTCTTACTGACACGCTTAAAGCTTTCAATTTGGATTCAGCTAATTGTAATAATCCTAAAAAACAAAGAGAATGAAATATTATTTAAATGATGCATGAAACCAATGAGGATATTTCATTGTTGTCTGAACTTGCCTGTAGTCTCTTTTATACTTTCTCTCCAACCTTCCCTTTGTTGAAGAAATCCAATAAAATGTTTATCGAATGACAAGATTGGATGAGAGGCAACTCTCAATAAAAAGTTCTGCAATATTTAATAAGATGAAGAAAATTGTTTTTTACTTTTTTTACATAATTCATTCACAAGTCTGAAAGATACCTCTAAGCCAGCTCTTCGTCTATCAATAAAATCAGGATCAAAGGTATCTGTGGTAACTTTTTGCCAAGCGTAGAGAACTTTTTTTTCTGGCAGTGGTGGTACAACTATATATGGATAAGACACTTCTAAATACATCCTCAGCAGCTCAAATTCTGTATATCGTCGCCACAATGTACTAACATTGGTCAGAGCAGCCTCAAAGTCAGGATCTGTAACTCTATAAATTATAAAAGGTAAATTTGTTGGTTTAAGTAGACAATTAGTTTTTAAAAGCAACCAGTAAATTTGAATTACTTGGTATCAATCAAATAAACAGTGTAGAATTCTTTGATATTGAGCGTTCCATTTTGTCTTTTTTCTGCTTCGACAATAGTAATTTCCATGTGATCTAATAACGAACTCTGCATGATGTACAAATGAATATTTCATAAATAATTTAATTGAGGTTTGATAACTTTTAACTTAAATAATCAGTTGGTGTGCACATATTTATGTTGTTATTACAAGAGAAAATGTAATAAGTTATAAAAATATTTAGGTCTCACCTCTTTTTTGATTTCAGTATTAATGATATCAAAGATGTTTTTTTCAGTACTGCTTTCAATATCAGAACCGTTTTTATTTTCTGAATTTTCTTCCTCCATTGTATTTCCAGTTGTACTCTCCATTATGATCTCAAATTTGTCACTATTTCTTTATGAAAATATTCAGCGTTATTTTTAAAAACAATCAGTTTTTCTATTCATAACATGGCAGCTTATTGATATTCGATTAATTCTGGCACCCCTCGTCGCACTGGACGAATTGACAAACATCCAAATCATTAGCGCCAAGACAATATCGACAATAATTGATCACATTGAAGCACGAGTTGTTTGTTTCTTTCCACAGTATATCGTAACTACATAGTAATACAGTATACACAAACATATGACACATCTGTATACCTATACGGACATATTTTTGTGTACAACTATATACACATTACGCGTGTACAGTACGTTAGTTATACAGTGACCTACACGTGCGAAGTTCGCTGCAAAAAACCATGCTGTTACAGTTAGCCGCTTTACCGGTACTTGCTAAAGTAGCGATATGCTTTTGCAACACAATAAGTGGAATTATTCAATTTCGCACCTCTCAAGAGCGTGAGACCTCGGATCACCGATTTCTAGTTGAATTTTCGCGATTCAGTTCTTTAAAAACTGTACGACTTTTTAATTTGAAAACGGAGTGCTTAGCAAAAAGTTTTTGTACTTAATATAAAGGGCTTGGAAATGGTTAAAAGATAACCATGCATTTTCCAAGAATCTTATAAGTCATTTTTGGATTTTCGAATTCCAACACATTTTGTCAAAGCAAAACAATTTTCTCGGAAAATTCTGAAAAAATTCAGTGAACAATTCTAAGAATTTTTACTTTACGAAGATTTTATTCGATGAACGTTCTTGCCATTTTGATGGTCGTCCTGTCATATTTCGACATTTAAACTACTATAGGCTAAAGCCTAAATATTATTGACGTCAGAAATTTCACTTAGACCTTTTCATCAATCCTCTTTCTACTTTGAAAGTAAGAACAAAAAATTTTGAAAAGTTTGAAGACTTTTCAGGCAGTAGACTGAGCAAAGCAATAAATAATTATATTTCATTTTCAATAAAACCGTTTGGGGTTTTCCTTATTTCCAAACTGAATTTTACTAAACTACCCTAACGTTAGTTTGTGTAACCAATAATAAAAATTAGATTTGTGCATTCAGAAGACTGAGGAAATCAGAAAAATAATGAATCTCTATTTGAATTTCGGTTTTTATTGAAATAACTTTTCTTTTTTTTTTCTTTTTAAGATCGGAAATGTAAAGATTTGTGGAATATTCAATTTGTTACACCACGGAAAATAGGCGTTTACGACATATTTTAATAGAATTCATTTATTAAAATGAGAATAATCACCTTTTTACGAGAAAGTGTTTTGCCAATCTGTTGACAGCGTTATTTTTTTTTTTTTTCGTAAAAAAAAGCGGTATGGTATACGCTGTTAGAGATCGTAAATACGTAGTTTTTTACGGACTACACGAACTTTTTTACCACAGAAGCGCATATCAAATATTTACGTTCCACATAACTCATTGCAGCTCCGCGTTTTCTATGCAAGATTATAGTAAAACGGATTTCATAAACTATCATAACTTCAATTGAATTGCATTGAAAATGTTTAAATTCTTACTGACTATAACATTAGAACTTTGTTAGATTGTAAAAAATAGTTGGGTCCTGAAACAATTATTGAAAATAGAAAATATACAATATTATTTGAAAGATAAAATATGTTTTTTTCTATAAATCTTACATAATTTTGATGAAAGAGAAAAAATAATATTTATTATAAAAATGCCTTTTTTCGCACATTTTTTAGTGTTTTTGGACACTGGTGTGCGGTCAAATGCCTCGTTTAAAATGAAAGTATTTTTCGCTTACTATTGCATAAAATTTTGTATGCAACACGTGCCCAGCTTTTTGCGCACAGTGTGCGCAAAAAGTCACGAGTGTCGGCCATGCCGGCACGACCAAAAACGCCTTTTGGGTACTTGTTGCATAAATAACTATTAATAATTAGTTTCTTTCCATTTTAATTGGCCATTTGTCAACAGCTATTTCATCTAGATTTATATACACTAATATATACAGGTCGGACGCATCATAAGGCACAGAGGCGATCACCGCCTCGCATCTTTCGCACATGGAGCAGTGAAATTCCATCAAAAATACGCAATAGAGACAGAAGCGTATCAAATATTGAAACTTAATCTCTTATCGTCAATCCGCGCGTTTTATTACCTGCTTTAGTGCGTTTATATATCTGTGTAGATCTGATAATCTCCAACGCGTATCCTCTAAAGCTTTATACGCTGTGCAGATCGTATAAGTCAGGATATATTTGCCGTGTTCATGATGTGAATTCATATATATTGATAGACACAGAGCGGCAGCGGCAGCAGGTGAACAGGAAAATACATTTTTACGAGCGATCAAGCGGGGCTAAAGTCATTAATATAAATTTGTAACCTATAGCACGGCTGTGTAGACGCGCATCTGTGCAGGAGTTCATCATTGTGTCAGTACGACGCAAGGACACTCTACCGAACATCCCGAACATCCGCGTGCACAACTTAGCTCGTGCATAATTGTAGCAAATACCTATATTGTACAACTGAAGAGCTTGCAGAAGCTGCGCAACAGTTAGTCTCGAGGTTCTTTCTGGCAACCTTCATAACGTAAACGCGCACATATTTTCTCTATACGTATTTATTAATTCTCTTTCATCTTCACATTTTTTACTCGCGATTCGTTTGGTGCGCGAAATCAATTATACGATCGAAAGCTTGTATTTTAGTACGTGTCCGCATCGAGAAAAGCTCGTGACCCTTTATGTACAGCGTCGCGCTGTGTGCGTGTCATGATTCTCTCATAGAGCGAAAAAGCTCCGGAGATGAGTTGGAGAAAATACGGGCGCGAAAGAGCGAGACAACGTTCAAGAAATTGAGAGGAGAAGGAGAGAGAGAGAGAGAGAGAGACTCGATCTTGTATACCATGCCGCTGAAGATATATATACGCCGACACGGGAGGGAGAGAGAAGCGACCTTGTGTGATGATGGGGTGGCGAGCGTGCGCGCTCACGTTTCTCTTTTCTCGCTCTCTCGCCTTCTCTCCCTACCCGTTCCTCTGGCTCACCCTCTTTCACCTTCTATGGATGATGCACATTTATATATATATATATACGTACCTCCGCCGCAATATATGAAAGCCAGCGGCTCCGCATCACAGACGATCAACAGTCGCTGTGCGTTGCGATCAAGCGAGCGTGTGTACGCGATTATAAATTGCCATACATACTAATATTTCCTCCATTTCGCAGCCAATTGTATTTCTCTTATCCTCTGCCACGCCGCGAGCTATTTCGAATTCGAGCCGAGGAATACAATATTGTTCCGACGAATTATTTTCTGCGAATAAAAGGAGTACTCGAGAATCATAAGAATTTCGGTTCACAACGAAAATTTTCCAGTTACAAAAAAAAGAAGAGATAAAAAAGCTCTTGAGTTTATGAGGAGCCAGAAAAGCGTTATAGAAGTATAGCAAGAGCGAGTTTCAAGAGAGAAAAGAACAGCGACCACCTGTAGTTTCGCACAGCGAGGGTTTGGCTTTTAACGTAGCAACCCTTACGATATTTTGCTCGTGCAAAAAGTACCGCTGTTTTGGTGCTAAAGTGTCGAGTTGTGCTTGGCGCCGGTGACCACTAATCAACGTCGAACGGGGTTTCAAGCTTTGAACCTCTTCGACAAATTTTTTGATCTCTCAGGCTCAAAGAACAATCCGCAACCACGAATATGAAGACTTCATCGTTTTCCCTTCGTGTTATGCGGCGGGTAAGTTGTATTTATAAAGACTTTTCAACATTAATAATTATTAATATGAAGCAAATTAGTCATATAAGTAATAAAATATAGTTATCCTCAAATAGTTCTAAATCTGACTAAACATATATTTTGACGTGTTTTTACAATCATATAAATGATATAAGAGCTTGAGTTTTTAGTAAAATAGTATAAATAAATTTTTAATGATTAAATTTTTTATTTCCCTCGCTATTGATTGCAGAAAAATAAGACTGATTATTTCATATTATTCTACATTCAATTTTCTTATTACGTGGATCTTTTGAAATAATGAGACAAATAAGTAGGATATTCTTCTTCCATTTACTATGAACTTTTCTTGAATTAGTTCATGCATATGTATATTTTATGGTTTACATCTATATAAACGATAAGAACTTAATAGATAAACGATTCTTAAGCATATTTTAATAAGGTTTCAGAACGATACAACTGATAATTTTTATAAACAAATTAAATCGATTACTTACTCGTTATAAATTATTTAATTTATTTTGATAACTGTAAAAATGATTTAATTTAATAAAAATATAGATATTACACCAAATTGTTGATCCACATATAATAAAATTATCAACTTCATTATGTATGATAAAAGTGAAGCGACATATGAAGTTTAAATATTTGATATGCATTTCTCGCGTAACAGCAATAGAATACTACAAAAAAGTCAGGAAATAGAGGAAAGCAAATATCCTCAGTACCATTGTGGTTTTTCATGAAGGATTAGTTTCGATATTAAATTTTAAGTCAAATATTATTCCATTATTACAGTGGATTAGTAACAAAGAATTTTAAATTCTTTTGTACTTGCAAAGTCAAGAAAAATAATGTACTATTAAATTTACATCGTGATAAACTTTACCATGACATTAATCATTCCACATCTTATAAAAATTTTATCTTGTTTTTTTATAAATTTAATTTTAACAAAAATGATTAATTTACAGTTATTCATAAACACTTGAAAGATACTATCAACAAAGAGTTTGACTGCGCAACTTAGCTTTGTCTACAAAAAATCCGACAATTTATGTCTATAATTTATGAATGCATTGCCAAGATCTTGATGAATTATGATTTTTTATCGATTCATTGATAGGTAATTAAAACATTTCCCTTTACAATTAGCTTTTTAAAAATTTCTTCAAAATAATAAAATTTCATTTGAAGTTAATTTTACTTCAGTTCAAGATGCGTAATCGTTACTATAATTTTTTCAATTTCTCAAGCAGCAATACTTTTTTATACATCAAAAAATTATAAATTCTTCAAAATCAAATTTTTTTCATTTAGCACTTTATGGTTTTAAATTATTATAACAATACAATTTTGATGATATACAATTTTTTTATTTTCTAATAGTCAAGTGATAAAAAGTACGTGTATATACACTAACAATTATTCCTTGTCACATTTAATCATTTACGATATCAAGGAATACAAAGTTTTAAAATATAATTTTACAATTTATTTTCGCTCAGTTAATATTTTTCACAAATCCCGACTTCATTAATATAAATATTTAGAATTGTTCCCTAAAGATCAAACTCATAGCTCGTAACCGTATAATATAATATTATACTGATGGTTCATTATAGTTTAAAAACAGAAAGAAGGTCAAACGAGATACAGACGATAAAAAGTTCATTTTTTATTATAAAAACTCCTCAATCGGTAAAAAAAGTAACTTGTATGTAAATCACCGATTATCTTTATGGCATTCTTTTATAATTTCTCGAAGGATATAAATGCTGCATAAAAATTGTACATACCAAAGTACCAGCTTATCATGCATATAGTGTAGACTAATCGTACCCACAAATCTATCATACGTAGATGATTTGACTATATTTTTATAAACACATTCGAGACTTTTATTGACAAACTGATTTTAGCAATTTTCAATGTATGTGAAGAAGATAAAATGAAAAATGAATTTAGTGGAAAACCATGTATCGTATGAAAGTTTACTACGTTAGTAAATTCATCACGTTTCCAAAGTAACGACATACGCATTTTCAAGAAAGACTGTGTACTTTTGTCTCTTATTAAATTAATAGTTGGTCAGCTGGATCAACAATTTTATGAAAGTATGATTTTGTAAGGTTACTCTGTCCCGGGGTGCTGGTAACTTTTCTCGTTGTGTAACAACTTGCAGACTAGGTATACAGAAGTACGGATGCATTTTCCATACAAAGTTCTTGCTATTCATATAGATCTCTTGCGTGGGGTGATGGTCTTATGTATGTCAAATTTGAATTCTTCCAAAAGCAACGTGTGAGATTCCTAAAGCAGAGTCTTAAATTTTAGTTAACCTAACTTTTAATATTTTATTTGATAATCGGAATTATTCATGACACAGAATAATACCTTTGTAACACCCGTCAATAAAACTTATTTTGAAACACTTTTTTTAAATTTTATTTTAAATATCTTTAAAATCAAATTTGTTATTCTTTGTGCGCATAAAATCGCACCAAGTCATCTAAAAATGAATAAATAACAACAGGGAAGTCTTTTAATATTTTGATCAACATTAATCAAAAATAAAAATAGTATCTAAAGTAAAAATTCGATTGATATATCATAGCAACGTCATGTATAAGTTAGAAAAACGAAATAATTGAAATTCAATCAAAATTATGCTTTTTTCAAATTGAAACATACTCAATTGTACTACATAGAATTATTAATGAGCTTTTGTATCAAAATTTCGGCTGCGTATTTTTTTACATAAAAATGATCGATAATACATAAAAAGTCATGATTTAAAATTGCATCAAAAAGTCAGAGAATCACTTAAGAAAAACTATTATAATTAAATGTGAATCTTCCTGGACTAGATATACAAATTAAAATGTGGGCTAATTTTTTCCAAGTTGTAATTAACTTTATCTTATAAAACGCGAGTCCTGTAGTTTTTAAAATTTTCGTCTCCAAGATCATCAGATTAAATTGAATTTATGTCTTCATTTCTTATCTTGGTAGACAGTAATATTTTACATATAATATTCTTTTATGCTTCAGAAGCTTATTTGTAAACTTATTTTTGACAAATCAATATTACATTATCTCAAAAACCGTAACATAAAGTAAATTGACTGAAAGAACCAACATGTGCATGCTAGCTTATGATATATACAATCAAATTGCGAAAAAGAAAAATTCTTATACCACCGACACGTAACAATAATACATGATAGGAGAATGAACAGCTATATATTATTGAATTCTTATAAATATGGGATGCGTTTTCATGATGACTAAAAAAAGTAATATTTTTCTGATGAAAGAAAAAAAATTGTGAGCTCAGCTATTCTTGTAAGTTCGCATAAATTCACTTTTTAAAATTTTTTTTCAAATAAGGTAAAGTTTCAATTTTACAAGTTTTCTCATGGGCTTTATCAACTCATTTTTTTCACTTGTATTATAAAGCAAGACTGATGATAATTAATTCACAAACAAGCGAATCTGAACTAGTTGTTGAAGTATTCTTACCACTGCATGGCTCAAAATCTAACTTATACAGCACACTTTTTTATGACAAACGAATAAAACATTTTTAATACACTTATGTCTCGCCTTTGGTCATATTGTAAGCTACTAATTTCATAAGAAAGTAGAATTAATAAATGAGTTGGTACTTACGTAATTTGAAAAGTTCAATTGAAAATTTTTCTAAAAATTAACTTAATGAACGTTATCAAACCTTCCTTAAAGATAAAATATATACCCCAAAATTTTTATTTCGATCGTTAAATCTACTTATCAGTTTTCATTGAGACAAAATATTGTAGAAAACTTTAGGATTGAAAGTAAAAAGATTAGATCAAAAAGAAGAAAATAGAGTTTTCATGTAATTGTTTCTGCTAATGACCCTGGAATTAAATTTTCGATCAATTCAAGTTTTTTTATGATTGATGAGAAGTCTTATTCGTTGTATCGTAAACCGTAGCGGTTTAGAAAAAGTGTCGCCCTCGTGCAAACTTTCATTTGCCGCTCACATAATTCGAGAAAAATGGTGAGAAATTTTACTAATTTTGAAAAAATTGAGAAAATATTTTTTGGTTTAAATGAAGTAATTAAATGCTTTCCATTTTGGTAATTATCAGATAGAAAATATTTTTAATACCGCTCACGTCTCTCGTAGTAAAAACAATCAGTCTGTCTGCAAATATATTAAAATTTTTTATGAATGTGTATTTGATAAATTCAAACTTGTCCATCATTACGCTAGGTTTATCAAAAATCATGGCTCCAAAATATACGTGAAAAAAAATCTGGGCTAATAGTTGAATTCTGATAGTTGATAAAATTCATACTTTTTTTTATATTATAATTTAGATGCACAGTTCATTGCATTAATTTTATCTGCTCGTACACCAGAAAAAGGTTTACGTCATGGTTATTGGTATATTTTTCTGCAGTCTTTGATTACTCTAAAGAAATACATTAGCCCCACCCGTATACCTGATTCTAAAGTCAGCCACTATGTTTTCGTTACCGTGGCTATGCTAAGAGTAACTATTACATTTATTTACTTTAACTGGAAAAGTTTGTCGTATGTTGAGTTGCTAGACCAAGGATATACCTGATAGAAGAGGTAGTTGAAATCCTCAGACAAATTTTTCGTTAGCCAAAAGTGTGCCGTTCGAAAGCCTTTTAATTTTCTTTCAGGTGGTTGCAAGTTTTTTGGCATACTCATTGTTATGTTTGCTATAAAATTTTCAAAAGGAAGAATTACTGGTAAAGGATAATGCCGAGCGATGCAAGTGATGCATTGTGATATTATTAATCTAGTGTAGGAAATTATCCGCATCATAATTGATCAATTTTTTAATGATAATTTTTATCACATACTTGAAGCATTTGAAGAGCATTATTCATAAATTACACGATAAATCGGTATGCCATTTTTGAAAATAATGACTTCAACTGCAACATATCGTGTCCATATAGTAAGGATCATTATATGGCGAGTTGTATGCTAGGTCCTTCATGTTTATTCTACATGTCAATTGGACGTGATAATGGACGTCAAATTCCTATTCATTGCTATTTGCTTTGCAACACGAATACTGTTGAATTTTATTTTATAATTCTCTGATCGCTATGAATAAGTAATTTACAGAATTCCCTGCTCCAGTTTTCTTCGTCTTACAAATTCAATGAACCTAATAGCAAGTAATTAAGTATTATTTAGCATTTATATTTAAAAAGTAATTTCTGACGTGAGAATCTGCAAAATAACATCAAAGAAAACGTCTTGTATGCAAGCAAATCGGACAGAAGATAATTAATATTCATCGTCGTGACTGCGTTACAAAGCCAGTCTGCATTTTCGGTGTGCAATACTATAGCTTCAGTTCAGAAATTCAAGAATTACGCGTACGGTGTATTTTGAGCAAATAATGCTCGAAGTTCGCAAACTGACTTGCTTTGGTTACATCCGACAGGGCAAGATATTGTGTATCAAGGATTTGCAACTGAGACCAATCAAAGAGTTAATTGATCTATTATCGGTTAAATTTATTTAATAGATATGTGTATTATAAATATTATTACACGAAAATCAAGTAATCCAATCATCATTAGTTAAAAAATACAATTATATTTTGCCTTGCCTTGATTCTAAAACATTATCAAAGCAAACACAAATAAAAAGCTTCGTGGATTTCTTTTAAAACTACAAAAAAGGTTTTCTTCTTAAAGCGCATTTAATATATTTTTCATAATTATCTTATAAACTTGAGGTAAAATAAATAATTAACCCAAGATATTGTTGATGGAGTTTTTAATTTTTTGTTATTGTTTTTAAAGTTAGTTTTTATACTAATTAAATTACTCCTTTAATAAAATGACTTTCGGTGATTAAAAAATTATAATTCACACAAAATATGTTTTAACGTGAAAAAATGTGCACGTTTTGTATGCAATTTTTTATCTAGAAGTGCCTCTCGGTTGTAGTATATTCCACACTATGTTTCTAGATACTAATGTGGCTATGTATATGTTACAATCTGTTATACCAGTCTTTTTTTCACATCGCGAGTAGCACCGATGCGAAAGTGCGTCATCTATATTCCCGGAAGACTCGACAGCTGAGCATCATTTACATAGAAATGCAGGCCGTCGAGGTGGTTCAATATTTCTCCATAGCGCATAGATACTGTGGAAGGTACCTCACACGAAGAGGTCACTTGCATACACGGAGAGAAAGCCTATATAGTAAAAATTGCTATATTCTATTACAGGAAATCACCTTAGTTTGACTCTGTGATACTTTTCCATTCTGACGTAGCAATTTTTATTTTTCTAAATTTTAAACATCTCTAAAAGGCGCATTAAAAACAAAATTGCACAGTAATAATATTAGAACAAGTAACTTTCAGCACAGCACCAAATTCAATTTAAAATTCATTGACCGCTAGGTGTGCACTGAAAAATTCAAAGATGTTCAGACATCAGCTCGTGATGAAAGTAAGAATAAATAAATAAGAAGAATAAAACGTTCACTGTACGTACTAAATAAATTACGTTTAATCGGCATTTACAGCGATTTCTAATTCACGTGCTCTTGTACATTAACACGCACATGGCAATTGTTGTACGGCGAGCTCGTTACAGATCAATTTAGCGATGCTTTCTCATTGAATATGTATAGAGGCCGACTTTAGGTATTAGCAGAGAATGCAATTCCCAACTATTACACAATTATATTGAGTACCGGTTGCGTTTGTGATAATTGATTATCTTTACATAATCTATGTTAAAGTGATGCTCGAACCTTTTATTATTACAACAAGTTTTCCCAACCTCTCGAATGTGATCGACCATCTGAGTGTTGTTTGCGTCAATGCATAAGAAATCTATATATTAAACGTAGCTATGATCCAGAGTGCTTCGGTGGGTCATATCCATGGAGATTACTCGATTGTCTCCGGTAGGCGAGTTTTGCATGTGTATGTATGTTCGTGCATGTAAACAGCGTCACGTAGAGGGTGACATGTCTAGTACCCCACCAGGTACTTTATTACGCTCGAACGTAAGCACGTATCTTCGAGGTTTAATTAATGGCTTTCAAAACCAGACCATGTACGATAGTATGAAATATTGTTTAGCTTTATTAAGATTGTAAATACATGCACTATCAAATAATAATCCTACTTCGTACATTGAAATAGGAGGAAATTCGTTTGCGCGAGTACTTTACTGAACTCGAGGATACTGAAATTCTTCTAGAAATAAAAATATTGAAAAATGTCACACAAGTGTGCCTTTCCCAACATATTTATATCGCCATTTTTACAAGCGATGTCTTCAATTGCAAAGAAGCTATTATAATGACTTGTAAAATAAATATTTTAGAAATATTATAGAAAAAAATATTTACAAATTAGATTGAGTGTAATTTTAATTATTAACAACAGAATATGGTTGTAGCTGGACGTTTTAAAAAAAAGTATATCACTGTACATTCTAATGAAAAAAATATCTTCAGTTTGCTTCATGGCATAAATAAAAGTTTAAATAAAAAATTATCATGTAACGTCAAACTATGAAAAACAATGAATAATCTTATATCTTCGTCCGAGCGGAGAAAGGTATCTTTTTAAACTCTAACAAATACTTTAACTTTTAACCTTAACATATATTCGATTAGAATGTTACATTTTTTAACAAATATTTAATTATTTTAAGAATCTTACATTTTGTAACAAATGTTACATTACAGTACAGTGTTACTTTTGCTGGGAAAATTTATGTTTTAGTAATTGTTAAATTATGGTAAGAATGTTACATTTCCTAGAAAATGTTATATTAATGCAAGAATGTGACTGTTTCCAAAATAAGTTCGTGCGTATTTTTTAATGTAATTTTACGATGAAAAAGTTACATTTCCGAACAAATGGTAGATTCCCGTCAATAAGTTACTCTTTTAAAAAAATAGTATTTTTTTTCAACGGTGCAGTTTCAGCAAAACGAGGGCTTATTTTTAATTGTTTTCCATAACATATTTTTCAAGCCGGTTATTCACTATCATGACAATAAGTCTAATTCAATTTAAAAAAATGCAAAATGAGTTTAGATTTACCTATCATACGCCAATTTTTACAGTATAAATCACATTAAAATTAGAATGTAAAGTACCATAGGTTAAAACTATCCCCGGCCGAATTTAACTTTATAAACGAATATTTGTTAACATTAAAATACATTGATAAATAAAAAGTCAAAATATTATATAAGGCATTAAAAATGTAAATTTAATTTAAATAGCTTTACTAATAAATTAAATTTCAACATTTACAGAAACTTTCGTGAGCTCATCCTATAAAATTGAGTCCTATTGAACGGGTTCAGATGTATATATTCATGGTGAATCGACAATTTAATACCAATTAAATCGACAATTTGTTCTTCCAATCTAAAAGCCTGCATTTTCCGCACAATTTATTTTTTCATTTAAACTTAAGTGACTATGACTTGGGGGTGAAATTGATCGAAATTGTTTTCGTCTTATCACTGTACATGGGCAGAAAATTCTTGCAACGTACTACTCAAGACGATCTATCATATTTTCCGTGCAAATTAATTCTTTCTAGAGTCAAGTTTCATGTCAAAGTAGAGTAGCACAATTTTTTGCGTAAAGTGATGCTGAGAATAAAAGCAAATGGTAAATCTATTAAATATGTTCTTTTCTTGATATAAGAAATTGCGATAATATTTTTATCGCAAAACGAAGCTACTCAGGGGTTATTGTAGCTAACCTCTGATCGATAAGTTTTTTTTAACACTCGATTTACCAATACCCACAAGCAAACTTTCTAGAAGGAGAATGCTTACTTGAGCGTGAACTTTATAAGAGTAATATTTCACACGTAAGGCGGCATTCTTGAGCTAATGAGTTTTAATGAATAAACATATTTAATAACATGAAATTAATAGACTGTAGAACGAAAATGATAGATGCATTTTAAGTCGGATTACGCAAAATTTATATTATTTGAATAAATTTACGGTTTTTATGTATATATCGTGTACGTTTACTCGTCTACGGGATAGTGAAATTTTATAATTCAACTCAATAAATTATTGTTTTTGTATCATTTTAAAGAAAATTGTATAAGCTTTCAAATGAAACTACGAAACTTCAGTGCACTATGCTCCAACAAACTATATTGTGGTATATTGAATATATATCAATTTATAAAAATTTAAAAGTTTGAACTTAATGCTACTCACGCCATTTACCAAATGATTAATGAAATTGTGTTTATTTCGAAAACGTAATTAAGCCATCATTGTTTTAAACATAGAAGATGTAGAAATGTACTTTGTAAAATTATCGATGCGACTCTCACAGTTACTTTACTTCTAACTGCAGTTACAATAACTAATTGAACTTCATTCCTAATATTTTAAGTGTAACTTAAATAACACGCGAGTGCCTCTATGGATTGGAGTATATTACTACAAACAATCCACGGTAGAGGGGAAAATATCGCCAAAGAGCCATCACAATCGCGGGGTCACCTCACTAAAATACATGCAGTATTTGCAATCGCTACACAGAATAGTGTCAAGAGATACATTAAGACAGTTCATGATCGTAGCGAAACCTTTTCATGCTATATTTGTCACAATTAGTTATATGTCCGCAAGGATATCCTCAAATCTCATATTAGTACTTTACGATACAAGGGCTATAAGTAACACTTTACGGCACAGCGTAGTTTAATACCCAAGCACCGAGTATCGTACTCAATTTTATAGCACTGAGCTAAGTTCACATTTATCCAATCCTTCAAATTTATCCTCCTTTTCCAAGTCATGAGTCGCACTTTCTGGTACGGAGAAGTGAAGTTAGCGCACGAGCGCAGCGAGTGTGATGGGAACGACGCGGTGCCGTAAAGTGCGACTTGCGCCACCAAAAAGCGTGTCATAAATGTGAACTTATGCCCCGCAGTGCTATAAAATTGCAGTACATGATCGGAGCAAACCTTTTGAATGTGGCATTTGTCACAAATCGTATAGATATAATGGTGATCTCAAGAACTATATTAATTCAGTACATGATAGCAGAAAGCCCTTTGAATGTGAGATTTGTTAAAAACAACTTAACCGCAAATATCATATCAGTACTCACATAAGTACTGTTTATGATCGTATCAAACCTTTTGAATGTGAAATTTGTCACAAGTCATATAGCCATAATCGTGACCTAAAGAAACATAAAAGTTTAGTACATGATCATAGAAAACCTTTCCAATGTGAGATTCATCACAAAGCATTTGGACAAAAATATTACCTCAAAGTTCATACAGTGAAAGTTCACATTCAAAGCCAACTTCAGAACCGTGAAATTTGTCTGGAGGCATTTGAACGCAATGAAGACTTCTGAAGTCACATGAGTACTAGGGTGGTTCGCTTTTGCAAAAATGTTTAAAATCGCGTTTACGTCATAGCGATTCTTAAAGTTCAAGTCTTTACGAAAAGAAAGCCGGGTTCAGAACCTCTGAAAAGTGTCGGGAACCCACAGTGTGCTTGAAGAGCCTATAGGTTTGCAAAAAATACCTCCAAATTCTGTAGTAAGGGTTCGAAAGAATGTAAGCCACTGAATATGAAACCGTTCGAACGAAAATCCTAGCTGCTACTCTAGTGAAATATTCTCTTAATCTGCATTAAACCATTATTGCCGTTATCCTATATATTACTCGTTGAAATTTTTCGTCAAGCATTTTTGCTTCCCCAATTTTTCTGAAATCGATTTCTAAAAAAAAAAAAAAACATATAT